>JBBCBC010000022.1:4135461-4333065 GCA_037126765.1 Stenogyne calaminthoides | reverse complement strand
TCTTTGTATAATGTGGGACAAACTGTTTTGGTACTTCACCCAAAAAATTAATGAGGAATGTATCCTGACAAAAACACGATGGTAAGATATGATCAAATGGCTATAGTTTCTTCCTATTGCTGTTTCTTACGAGTAACATTATCCAACTTACAGATCAAGGGAGCTGGATTAAGCCCGTGATGCAGTAATTGATGTGGGAAATTAACGGTAGAGGATCCAAGTAAGAAATCAGGTTTATAGGCTAGTTGGTGACGTGGACTTGAGGAAGCGTGCAAAGTAGCGGATGGATCACTCAGTTCCGTGGTGTGGGACCCATGACAAATCCGCGATGCTACTGAAGAACACCTTGGATGGAGCTATGAGAGTAATAGAGCGTTAGTGTTTCTTTGTTACTGTTACTATTACTATTATCATGGTGTTGTAGATGATATAGCCGATCAAATATACAGGTACAAATACAATATTAAGTATGTTATGCAGACATGTTAATCTAGATGTGCTTAAATGGATGGTGATTATTTCATCGGATTTAGCATGGGTATTGATCACTTTTTGTTTCTTCATGTTTATGTGCATCAATAATAACAACTCTTTTAGGGCTTGAATTATTTTGCGTGGATTCTGTTGTTATCCCAAAAGGGACGCTGCGTGTAATAATTGGGATAATTGTTTTTTTTGACATTTTTACAAATTCAGTCATAATTTTATGAATTTAATAGTATTATGCATTATGTTCTTGGTAATTCTGTCATATGCATGCTGTATGGCAATCTCTTGCTCATATATTGTTACTAGTATGTATCCTCGTTTACTACGTGGTTCGAAAGAAAAAAATATTTTTTATTATTTTTTTGAATATTTCTAAAGGTTATTTAGTGATGGGGAATTTGTAAAATCACCAATAATTGGTGATGGAAAAGAGAGATTAATAATAAGATTCTGATTACAATGCCCAAGATATTTGGGTGATGTACATGGAAAATATAAATTACACGGTCAAACGAATAATGCCTAATTATTATCTCTATTACCCGGCCGTTCGCTTTGGCAAGTGGGAGATGAAGGCACACAGCATTTGGAACGTGAAATTCAAAGGCAGACGAGAGAAAAATCCTTAGAAGATGTCCGCTTAGCCGCAGATGTGAAGGAACAAAGTCCGTAGATAACTTTCTAGAAACGAAGCTCATTTAACAAAAAGCCAACTAAAACCATATGCTTAGCTCACTTCAGCCACATCGATTTTGACTCAAATTGCCACAAAGAAGAAGGTACCGAGAGGAGAAGGATGACCGCAGCTTCCTTCAAAAGATTAGTGACCCATACCAACTGGATGTTGCATTCGCCATTGCCCAAGATCGGACTCACAACTTGAGCTTGGTAATGAGGTTGTTTTCGCACTCCAAGAAACCAGATTTCAACGAAGATCGAGCATCCATAAGTCGAACGACGGTTCAAGACAACGCGCCCATTCGACATCAATAACCTACGACAAGTATCGTCGCTTAGTGAAAGAGAGACCGCCGTGGTAATCTCCCTCGACATATCAAGAATACGCTTTCACCGCTAAAAAATGATCCTCGGCCGGAGATTGAAGAAATTGACCGACCGAGCCGATCGCAGATAACGCAAAAGATCAGACGTAGGATGGTCGACATCAAGGGCTCCAACAAGAGACCCAGATAGAGTAGATCACTTAATGGAGGCAACCGCCACTAACGAGAGACTCCCGTACCGCCAAAGGGGTGGAAACCCTTTTAGAATCCAATAGTTCAAATTGCTCAAGAATATCGAAATGGTATTACTGGCTTGACCAACAAACAAGCCAACAGAGGTGTAGGAAACCTCAAGCCCAAGAAAATAATTCAATCGCCAAGGTCTTTGATAGCAAACTCACGATGAAGCACGAAATAAATTTTGAATAACGAAATGCCATTCCCTCAGAATAATGATATCATCAACATAAGTAGCAAATAAAGGACGATGTACCGACGGAAATGAAATAACGAGGAATCACAACCATTAAGAAAAGCCAATTCGAGATATGTGTCGAATCTTTGAAACCAGCTAAAGGTGCCCCATTAAAGTCCATAGAGAGCCTTTGGGTACGATAAACATGATCGGAAATCGGGGTCCACAAATCCCCGGGTTGAGCTATAAATGGGTCGTCAAGAACGCCATTGATAAAGCGCTTCTAACATCAAGTCAATACGAAGAGGCCAACTATGCCGTAAATAAATAGCCGTGATGAAACTAACGCTTGCGTAACCTTTGACAATCGATTCACAAAATAGCGATGAAAAATATGTACCGAATTATGGATTATACTATATGCTTTTTACTTTGTATAATCGAACCTAATTTTCTACTTATTTATCGAATAAATAAATTGTTTATCATCTATGCTTTTAAATATTATCGAATGTTACATATATTTATCGCGATAACTGCTCAATAAGTCGTGACGTGTTACATTGTAGTTAATTTAAGGATACCGTGATCACGTAAAATTAAATTAATGCCTCTTTGTAACTAAAAGTACGCTTATTCAATTTACCTAGATGGAAATGAACAACCCATCGCGAAAAGGTTGAAAGGTAAGGCTCAGACGCTTTTTCTTGACCAAGAGATTACACTAGTGCATGACTACTAATGATCATTGTGACCTGGCTGAGGATAAATTCTTTCTAATCAACAATGAAGAATTAGACCTCGGTTCGTTATTTCTTTAATTCGCTCCCAAATAGGATCGCGGATTGATAACTATTGCTGACTTATCATGGGCAGAGTCAACGAGATTCAATATTTTTTTTATTGGACAATATTATTAATACACGTGATTTTTAAGATTTAATACTTAAGAATCGTGTGCAAGCACGCTTTGTTTCGACGGTTCTCGAGGAGTGTCTGCTTTTATCATACTAAATCTTAAAGGGAATTAGTTTCGTGATGAATAATAATGTTGGAACCGTTCTCGGCTAAGGACATAAGAGATATTAATTAACTAAAAGCTATTTCGGTGGCTTGAATTAATTAATGGCTAGATAATCTTTAAACACGGAAAAAATGACCGGAGCCATATTGATTTGAATGTGGGTTAAGATGGATAGTGCAATATTAATTATGTTGGGATTAATTAATATTTATGGGCTTGAATAATATTGTGGCTCAATATTAGATATTCAAGGTCAATTAGAAGGTCCAATCTTAATTCTCCTAAGGCCCTAAGTATTTCAACATATAGTCCAATAACCGAAAAATGTGATTAAAATAAAATAAATATTGTTGTTTATTTTTCCAATAAATTTGAAAATTATGGATGAGTTGGGAGAAAAGATTTTCTTTGAATTTTGTTATGGAATGAAGATATGTATTTTGGAATACAAGATTATCTCATTAAATTCAAGAAATCTCGACTTGGTTAATTCATGTTGTTTTTTCTAAAATTTGAAAAATAGAGGGCAAGAACGATTTTCTTGATTTTCTTGAAAAGATATTATGGAAGATATGTATTTTTGAAATACAAGAATATCTCATAAATTCAAGAAGATCCAAATCTTGTTTCTTGAAAACCCCATATTTTCAGTAAATCCATAATGAAATAGAAGAGGGATTTTTTGTGAATATTATAATTATTGGAAAAATAATATAGGAGATATATTCAAGATTTTTTGGAGATCAAGAAAAGTTTTTTCCCACATTGTTTTTCCTTTTGTTAAATCGCTCACAAGAATCCTTCCACCGATAGTCGAATCCAGGGCTAAGGAATACTTGGGAAGTCCTTTTCTGTTAGTCCTAATCAGCACATTTGCTACATCCAAAAGAGGCAGACGTCACGAACTCGTAAGATTCGCATCGTAAGTTTTACGGAATTATTATATGCATGATATGTTGTGGATTATTATTTGAATTAATATAGATTAATTCACGCTAGTAATAATTAAAGAATTAAATTTGTATTTAAATATTCACCGAATTATCAGATTGCAACTTATTCCCCAACAGAATTGCAATAAGGAAGCCTTGAGCAATAAGATGCAGCCTCAGGGCGCTTATATAGACCATCTAAGATGAAATTTCGCGGCTAACACCCATAATTTGGAGCCAAATAATATTTGTACCAGGACGTGGGTACCAAGTTCCATGTTTGATTCGAGCGGGCGAGTCAATCTTCTTGCATTGCAAAGAAGCCACTCAGACGCTACAGCAGACACCTAGCCACGAGGCCCAATGGTGGCAACGTAGAGCGACATCAAGGCTATAGATGCCAAATCAAGGGATACCGAGGTTAAAAATACCGCGACGGACCAGGTGAGCATCATCGATGAAGTCGGGTTCTAAGTGGGAGTTCGGGGCACCAATGGCTGGATGGGCTCGGGCAAAGACGGGCACACTGCGGATGGCACCCAGATAGGACCGCAGGGTAGGCTCTGTGTGAGGAAAGCGTGAGCCGGGTTCGGTTGGGAGCAGGATATCGACGTAGGTCCACGTGCACGGCTCGAAATGGGATCATCAAGAACACTTAATTTATGCAGCGTATGCGCAGAAGCAGTGGCGCTGACGGGTGGTCGAAAGTGCAGGGGCCATTCAAGCATCTAAGAAAGTGGTAATATCCAGACGGAAACCGAGTTGCAGTACGCTTTCTGAAATCGGAAAAACAATACCATCAAACGGTAGTGAAAGTACGAGAAGAAATGATCAAAAACAATTTGTAAATGCTATTGCCCCCAAGAAAATACATTTCCATCGACTACTTGTGCTTTGAAGGTTTATTCGCAAAGATAATCCCAAAGATAGGAAAAACACGACACCTAAAACTTCAAGTTTGTATATAATTAGAGCATAACCAAAAAAGGAAAACGGAGAAGTTATGCATAATCGTTGATCACAAATACAACGGTAGCAAATGCATCAAACCGAGAGAAGGCATGAGCATGAAATAATACGGACAAACCGGTTTCAGAGATGTGACGACGTTTACGCTCAACCCTACCATTTTGTTGTCGAGTGTAAGGGCGTGATGAAGTATACCATTAATATTTATAAATTACGACCTAGAGTTGATTAACCAAGCCTCTATCACTTTGAAAGACCTTGATCTACGACAAATTGAAATGCAAACAAAGGTATGAAATGTAATCAAGATATTATAGAATTTAGATTTGGCATGCAACGGATAAACCCAAAGAAAACGAGAATAATCATCACTTAGCTGCAACATAATACACCTAAACCCATCGAAGAATAGATACCGGTGCAGACCTCACAAATCACAAAGGAATTAAATCCAAAACACAATCAACACGCTTTCATTCAATCAAAAAGATAATTCTTGTTTCATTAACCGGCAAAGAGGTACACTTCGACTAGTAAAACCGGTAATGCATGATGACCAAGTTTATTTAATAATGAAATAACAAGAAACATGACATGCCCCAGCGTAAATGCCATAAATCAAAAACCTTCAACTTTTTTTTCGGGTTCTTGACCACCAAAGCTCTAACACCTACATCAACAAGTATAATCCTTTATCACACCTTCGAGAGCTAGGATTTGTTTGTCATTACCTGGTTAGAATCGGGTAAAAGAACTTATCGAAAGATCACATCTTGAGGAAAAATCGGGGCGTTAATTTATCGATAGATAATAAATTTTTTAGTGATACGGGGAACCACTAAAACATCCAACAATTGAACATCTGGCAGAGCAATTTACTAGAGCCAATGTGAGAAATAGGGGCATCACCATTACCAACAACGACCAAACGGTTACTGAATAAGGCTCATGAAGAGTCCAAAGCGCCGGTTGATTTTATTTGTCATGCGTATTAAGAACCAGATCCAAGATACGATGCGAGAAGAATCCGAGACGCTATAAGAAGATGTAAATGCCCGAGCTTAGTTTACGAAGATATGTCTTGACGAAGCCGGTGGAGAATTGGGGACATTTATCCAGCATAATGTTCCCTACGCATACTCACAACGATAATATATGTCTTCTATCATTAGTAGAACCATTGTTAAACCCCCTGACGACATCGAATTAGCCAGTGCCGCACCGCCAGTTAGAGCTACCATGTTGACCACGGAGTTGGTGTGTATAGAGTCTACTGTTATCTAAGAACCACCATGCTGCAACTCAATTGGTTACGGCTCCAGACAATAACCGCCACTGTGTTCTATCTGCTAAACGGTTTATGTAGAGCTTCCATTATTGAATCATACCGCTATTCACTCAAGTCCCAAATGCCTAATTGATTAAAAGCTATACGAGTATCTCAAGAACTTATGTAATTGAACAATCTAAACCGCAAGAAAACCAAGAATACCATCAACAGATTTGCAATTAATGGCATGTAATTGATCACACAATAGTTTAAATTTCTTACCATACTCTTTCAATTTGAAATTTAATTAAAACGGATCTATTCGGGATGAATATTTAAATACAAATTTAATTATAACAATTATTAATAGCATGAATTATTCCTATATTAATTCAAATAATAATTCAACAACAAATCATGCACATAAGCAGTTCACATAAATCCTAGGCATGCGGAATTGCTACGGGTTTACATGAACTAACTCTTGGAGTGGCAATGGTCTGTCGATTAAACACAATCGAAAAAGCTTTCCCAAGTATTCCACAGTCTTTTGCTTTCGAATAATCCGAATTTGGAAGGATCTTAGCTTAACAATTAACAAAAGGAAAAATAAACTTTGTTGCACCACCTTTGTGGATTTACTAATTTTTCCAAAGACATGGAATTGTATTTGGAATGAAAAGAATCATCCCTATTTATAGATGGGGTGGTGGTGAAAAATTTGGGAAAAACAATGTGGGGAAAATCTTTGCTTTATCTCCAAGAAATCTTGAATATATCTCATATATTCTTTTCTCCATAATTAAAATATTCGAGGAAAAACCACCTCATCTTGTTATGGAATTTTTCAAAACAAGAGAAAGAATCCAAGATTTGGATCTTCTTGAATTTATGAGATATCTGTATTTCAAGAAATACATATCTTCCATAATATCTTTTCAAGAAAATCTTTATTTCCTTTAATTATTTAAAATTTTAAAATTTACTATATGAATAACCAAGTGGGAGATTTCATGAATTTAATGAGATAATCTTGTATTCCAAGAATACATATCTTCATTCCATAACAAAATTCAAAGAAAAATCTTTCTCCCCTTTATCAATAATTTTAAAAAATACGAGGAAAAAAATAAGCAACAAATTTATTTTATTTTAAACATCTTTTTCAATTATTGGACTTTTATTTGGGGGCTACTTAGAGTGGCTTTAGGAGAATTAAGATTTGACATTCCAATGGATCTTGAATTATCAATATTGAGCCACAATATTATTCAGCCCCCATAAATATTAATTAATCCCATTACATAATTAATATCGACTATCCATCTTAACCCATATTACTACCAATATGGCTCCGGGTTATTATTTCCCGTGTTTAAGATTATCTAGCCCATTAATTAATTCAAGCCTTTAAAATAACTTTCCATTAATTAATATTTTTATCTTGGTTGAACGATCGGTTCAACATTATTATCCATACCGAAACTAGTTCCACTTGCAAGATTTGGTATGATAAAACTTATGAACCTCCCAAGGGGGGCAAATCTAAACAAGCGTACTTGCACACCCATTCTCCGTGATTAAATCTTAGCAATCGCACGTGACCAATAATATTGCCCAAGATATAAAGTATTGAATCTCGCTGATTTCTACCCGTGATAAGTCAAAGCAATAGTTACCAACCACACGTGATTCTATTTAGGGACTAAGATTATAAATAACTAACCACCGAGGCCCAATTCTTCCTTGTTGATTCTCAAGAATTTGTCCTCCCAGTAGGTCCTATTATGTGTATCAGTCATGCACTAGTGTAATTTCTTTGTCTAGACAAGCCAATTCTTTACACACTTCAACCTTTCACGATACGGATTGTTCATTTTCATTCCAGGTCGTGAATGATGTACTTTTTGTTACAAGGATATTAATTTAATCTCGCGGATCCGGTATCACTAAATTAACTACATAATGTAACACGACTATTTATTGAACGATTATGCAAAGAAATATATGTAACATTCGATGATATTTAAAGCATCGTTGATAAACAATTTATTTCAAGAAATAAGTCCAAATTCAGTTTTGATTTTACAAAGTAAAAGCATACTCTTCCAAGATAATCCCCAACAATCTCCCACTTATACCAAAGTCCGCTTTTAAGTATACTACAACATTTTTGATAGTTCCTAATACGTGACATCTAATGTCACCCACATCTAACCTAATAATTTCTCCCACTTATACTCAAGCAGACGTAAACCATCTTGACACCCATTCCTTCCACATGTCTCTCGAATGTATTCGGGAGACCACTTTCAAGGAATCGACCGCTAGTCAGCCTTATGACGCCGATCTTTGCTTAATTCTATATCTCTTCTCTTTAATCGATTTTATAAGATAAGATGGTATTTCCTTTCAATGTGTTTGTCGCCTTATGGGCTCTTGGTTCCTTGAATTCGCGAATCGCTAAGATTATCCGCTAAATAAAAAGATGATTGTCGAAAATTTTAACCTCGTCCAAGTCCACTAGGAAGTTCCTTGAGCCAAACCGCTTTTTCGTTGCCAAAGAACATATACATATTCGGCTTTTCCATGGTAGAATCTACGATCATTCGCTTAACGCTTTTCTCCATGTCATGGCTCCCCATGCAAAACACACTCAATGGTGGTAAATTTTCGAATCTAAGTTTGATTGGAAATCCGAGTCCGTGGTAGCAGATGGGGATTAGACTATCTCATTTGTTAAATTAACATTCTATTCGGGTTCTTTTCGATACACTATAATGTTTTTTAATTGCCATTCAATGTTCTTTCCCCAGTTATTTTTGATATCTTGCCACCATGCCAACGACAAAGCAGAGATCCGGGTTCCCATTATATAGCATTGCATACATAAGGCTTCCGTGGTAATACATATGGAATGCCTTTCATATCATCTATCTCCTTTTGTGTCTTAGGGCACATTTTGGATAGATGGATTCCATGTCCGGAAGGTAACGAAGCCTTCTTGAATCCTCGCATGCTTTAATCGTTCAAGACAATGTCTATGTATGAAGTTTTGCGATAAGCCTATCATCATTTTCTTGCATCTCGAAAGTGATCTTGATCCCAAGGATGTGGGCGCTTCCCCTAAGTCCTTCTATATCAAACCTGCTTTTGAAAGCCATGTCCTTACGCCCGATAACACCATTACATCATTCCCGATGATCGTAATGTCGCTTCACGATAGTACTAAGAATACCAATGATTCCGACACGCTTTTTGTACACAACTTTCGAACTCGTTTTGATCAAACCCATAAGACTTTATAACATGATCAAAACATTGGTTCCAAGCTCTAGATGCTGTTTGAAACCGTAAATGGACTTCATGAGCTTCTAACCAGGTGTTCTTGGCCTTTTTCAATGAAGCCTTGGGGGTTGTTGCATATAGATTTCTTCATCAAGACTTAGTTAAGGAAAAGCCGTCTTGACATCCATTTGCCGATTCAAAGTCGAGATCTAAAGAATCGATAAGAGAATCGGATGGACTTGAGCATTCTTCTGGTGAAAAAAAGTTTCCTCATAGTCGATTCCTTCTTTCCGAGTATATAACCTTTTCGCCACAAGCCTTGCCTTGAAGGTTTCCACCTTCCCGTAAAATCCTTTTTTTCTCTTGTACACCCACTTGCAACCAATGGGTTTGACTCCATTAAGTGGTTCGACTAGCTCCCACACTCTGTTATGTTCCATAGAACCCATTTAGAACTTTCATTCTTTGTTTGCCAAGAACCCTGATCCTTGTCTTGGATTGCCTCGCCATATGTCCATGGGTCCATTCGCCTTGTGAATCAAGTCCGAGGACTCTCCTATCCCCATGAATCTTCTCGGGTCGTCTCACAACCCTCCCCACTCTGACATTTTACGGTTTGTGTGTAAGTGTGTCGCTTTGGTATGTCATCTTGTACAACTTGGCATTGAGGTTAGCCCTCTTAGCTCATTTAAGGTAATCTCACTTCGGGTCTTTTATTTATTCATATAGTCTTCTTCCAAAAATCTAAAGTGGGTGCTTATTAAATTTCACCTTTTGATCTTTCAGGGGACCATAGAACATACATGCTTTTTGTTCCGGGGTATCCTGCTAAACAACCTTAATTCGATCGAGGATCCAATTTTCCCGCTTCCTTGTCCAACACGAGGGCGGACACCCCCAAATATTCATGTGTCTCAAAATCGGCTTGCATGGGTCCACAATTCTTTGGGAGTTTTGGGAACCGATTTGGATGGCACCAAGTTCGTAATGTAGGCCGTTTTTGCGCATGATGACTTAACGACTGGGAAGATCCGAGATAACTCATCATGGATCTAACCATTTCCAAAAAGTTCTGTTTCTTCGCTCTCGCAACCCCGTTTTGTTGAGGGGTTCCGGTGCGCTTGTTGGGATGCAATCCCTTTATCGTTTAAAGTAGTTCAAAACTCATCGCCGAGGTACTTCGCCTCCTTTTCCGGATCGTAGAGACTTGATACGTTTTTCCTATGATTTCTGGGCTGAGCCTTAAATTTTGAATTTCTCAAAGGTCTCGATTTATGCTTCATGGAAAATATAACCGCACCTTGAGTAGTCATCAATAAAAGTGACGAAATACTCATAACCTCCTCTTGATTTGGTTGACATGGACCACATACGCCTATGTGAACGATTTCTAAAACTTCTTTGGCCTCTATTCCCTTGGCTCCCCTAATGCCCTCTTGGTTTTTACCCTCCAAACATGATTCGGAGGTTGGAATTGGTTCAACTTGGAGAACTCCAGGTGAACCGTCTTTTCACCAACCTTGGATCCTCTTTGGATTAATATGTCCCAATCTTAGATGCCATAGAAGTGTCTCGTTCACGCGTCGATGAACATTTTATTTTCTAGGAAATAGTTGATGTGTTATAGGATGCATTTTGTGAGTGGTAAGTACGATTAATTGTATAGAGATTATTCGACAATGTTCCATGACCAGATAAATTTATCAAAAGAGAAATGGTAACAACTTTATTAAAAGTAAATCAATATCCATCAAGGTAAAGTTTAGAAACTGAAATTAAATTCTTTTAAAATTGGAACATAAATAATATCTCTTAAAATTAAAACTCTGTCTTCAAAAGACAGGGTGCACTTCTCCCATCGCTTGGTACCGCCACTAAATAGCATTGCCCGAAGGTGATGAGGATCTGGCTCTCCACTAAGTTAATGGGTCCGCTTGAACCTCAGAAAGTGAAACAAACATGATCAGTGAGATCTCGTATCCACTACCCATAAATGGGAGGCATACGCTTCAAGTTTTCAACAACTAGTGCGTGAGAATTACCTTTCTTTCCATTCCTTTTGGGGTTTGGAACAAAATGACCTCCTATGTCCCTTTTCACCGCATAGTTAAAACATTTTCCTTTTACTTTCTTGACACCCAAACGGTAGTCAGTTTTTTTCTCTTTTCTTAGTGATGAGATTGCTTTGGTTCTCGACCACTTTCCTTTTCTTGAGACTTGCCTTCCATTGGCCTAGATCTTGAGAAAAGACTTTTGGTCACCAATATCGATCTTTTTTTCCTAAATGCTTTCTATTTTCTCCAAGGCTTTTGTAGAATGTCCATAGTAAACATGTGATCACTCATCACAAAACTACGAAAACCCATCGAAGCACCTTGGAAGAGTTAACAAAAGAAATTCGATTTGGGCCTCATCACAATATTTTAGTACCGAGATAAGCTAGTTTTTCAAAATGGCGTTTAATTTCGAGAACATGTTCCCTTACTGGGTGTTCCTCGACCATCTTTCCCCGCCACGTGGTCATTTTTAAACCGATTGATCATGCGGTCTTTGTTAAAACATTTCTTCAAGACTTTGCATAATTTCGCGGCGCGGACTCAACACCTTCATGAATGTGTTTCAAATCATCGACCAATTGAAGTCAAGATTACACGTTTCATGGGTTCATTCACCGCTCCCAAATATTATACAAGTGTCTTTCCGCGTTAAATGATTCATCATGAGGCTTCTGGGGGTTTGGGTACATCAAGAACCCAATGATGTTCTTGTGCAGTAGGACAAAACTCATATTTTCGTTTCAAACATTATAGTTGTCACCGAGTTAATTGGTGTTCTTTTGAGTGTATATAATTGGATTAAAAGGTTGCGACATGATGAACCTAAATAAACAATAATATGCATAAGCACAAATATATCACAAATTCGATCACATGTTTCATATTAAAATCTCAAAAATATGAACATCATCAATAACATCTCAAAACAGTTTAAATAAGCCGTGGGGTGGGTCATTATTTAAACACATTCAAGGAAAGTTATGAACAAGAACAGGTTACAAACCTTTAATATCAGATTAATAGTTGGCTCCCTTTTTGACCAATATAAAATCGACAGAGACTTCGGGAAGTATATGCATATCAATTTTATACCTAAGTAATAACCATGATTAAATAATGTAATTATTATTTCGCTTTGAGCGAGCCTCCGTAGGGAGGATCATCGCTTAACCGGGTAATAATCCACAATCATCCATCCGAATTTATTCATGTGAAAGCTATCTTTTGACCGTAGTCCGGGGGGAATTTCTCCAAAAGAATTCATAAATAAATAAATCATGGAGGTCAAAATTAATTCAATTTTATTATCCCAAATAAAATTGTCAATTAATTATTTAAACATATTTAGTAATTTTGAAGGTGAGATTTTTTCATCGGCAATTCTCATGCAAACACATTTAAACAAATTAAATAAAGCACAAGAAATCACAACAATAAATCAAGCAAAAGCGGAAAATAAACATATTGGACACAAATTATCCAATTGTCATGGTTTGATTTTTCTTGGCTTGATTTTGAAGAAACGCCGCCTTGAATTTCTCCCACTCGATCGCCTAAAAAGAACTCCGCCTCGAACGCCACGCCACGCCAAGTAGCTTCAATGGATGACGCCAAGATCCGTCCATTTTTGGTCGAATCAATTTCGGCAATAAGACGCCGGCAGTAACGCCGCTTCGTGACGCCAAAGACTTTGGTCAGCCGACAGCGCCGCGATATCCGCGCCAAGATCCACAAGGCTGGCGAGTTCTCGGCCACCATGATTTTCGGCAGCCGGCCAGGTCTCGCGACGCGCCGCTTTTGCCCGCCCGTTCTCGCCGCCACAAGATGGTTGTCCTGACGCTACCATGCGAGCGCCTGGGCAAGACGCGTTCGCTCGCTTCCGCTGCCAGTCTGCCAGTTTATCTCCGCCTCGGCGTTTCAGCTGCCATCCCGCACGGGCAATGTCCGCATCGTGTCGCGATGCCTCCAGCCAGCACGTTCGCGTGATGCACGCCGTCGTCGCGTGCGCTCGATCTATCCTTTAATTCTTCGCCTCCGCCTTTTTCGATCCGTTTATTTATTTACAAAAAATAAATAAAACCCAGATCTAGAATACTATTACATTTGATCAAATCAAACAAATCCTAATCTACTCGTGAATTTTTCATTTAGGCAAAACAAATTTAAATTAATCAATTAAAAACCACAATTTATATGCATGCATAAATAAACACATTAAATTCATGACAATTGGATACCGCAAAAAAAGATAAAGAATTTACTATCCAATTTCAAATTTAATGAAAACTAATTAAATCTGATCTAAAATTGAGTCTGCAAAAACCGAGGCTCGATACCGCTTGTTGGGGAATTTAATTGCACGGATCTATTCGGGATGAATATTTAAATACAAATTTAATTCTAACAATTATTACTAGCATGAATTAATCCTATATTAATTCAAATAATAATTCAACAACAAATCATGCATATAAACAATTCACATAAATCCCTAACGATGCGTAATCTACGGGTTTACGGAATTAACCTCTTGATTGGCAATGGTCTCGTCGATTAAACACAACCTAAAAGCCTTCCCAAGTATTCCATAGTCCTTGCTCTATTAACTGTGGAAGGATACTGAACAATTAACAAAAGGAAAAATAAACTTTGTTGCACCACCTTTGTGGATTTACTAATTTTCCAAAGACATGAAATTAGACTTGGGAATGAAATAATCATCCCTATTTATAGATGGGGTGGTGGTCGAAAATTTGGGAAAAAACAATGTGGGAAAATCTTTTCTCGATCTCCAAGAAATCTTGAATATATCTCATATATTCTTTTCTCCATAATTAAAATATTCCACAAAAATCCCACCTCATCTTGTTATGGAATTTTCGAAAAATTAAGAGGAAAGAATCCAAGATTTGGATCTTCTTGAATTTATGAGATATACTTGTATTTCAAGAAATACATATCTTCCATAATATCTTTTCAAGAAAATCAAGAAAATATTTCTTTCCTTTAATTATTTAAAAATTTCAAAATTTACTATATGAATAACCAAGTGAGAGATTTCATGAATTTAATGAGATAATCTTGTATTCCAAGAATACATATCTTCATTCCATAACAAAATTCAAAGAAAATATTTCTCCCCTATTATCCATAATTTTGAAAAATATGAGGAAAAAATAAGCAACAAATTTATTTTATTTTTAAACACCTTTTCAGCTTATTGGACTTTATGTTGGGGCTACTTAGGGGCCTTTAGGAGAATTAAGATTGGACCTTCCAATGGATCTTGAATTATCAATATTGAGCCACAATATTATTCAAGCCCATAAATATTAATTAATCCCACTACATAATTAATATTGACTATCCATCTTAACCCATATTACGGTAATATGGCTCCGGTTATTATTTCCGTGTTTAAGATTTTTTAGCCCATTAATTAATTCAAGCCACCGAAATAGCTTTCCATTAATTAATATCTTTTATCCTGGTTAAGGAACGGTTCAACATTATTATCCATAAGGAAACTAGTTCCACTTGCAAGATTTGTATGATAAAACTTATGAACCTCCCAAGGGGGCAAACAAACGTTTATTTTGCACACGATTCTCCGTAGATAAATCTTAGCAATCGCATGTGACCAATAATATTGCCCAAGATATAAAAGTATTGAATCTCATTGATTCTCTACCCGTGATAAGTCAAAGCAATAGTTACCAACCACACGTGATCCTATTTAAGGGATCTAAGATTAAGAAATAACGAACCAATCGATGTCTAATTCTTCCTTGTTCGATTCGCCAAGAATTTGTGCTTCAGAGGTCCTATTCAAAGTCATCGGTCATGTACTAGTGTAATCTCTTGGTCAAGACAAGTCTTCCGAGCCTTACACTTCAACCTTTCAATGATGGATTGTTCATTTCCATCTAGGTAAATGAATGGTGTAATTTTTGGTTACAAGGGATCGTTAATTTAATCTTCGTGATCCGGTATCACTAAATTAACTACAATGTAACACGCATTTTATTTATTGAAATGGTTATGCAAGAAATATATGTAACATTCGATGATATTTAAAGCATCGATGATAAAACAATTTATTTCAAAGAATAAGTCCGAAATCGGGCTTTTGATTATACAAAGTAAAAACATACTTTTCCAAAGATAATCCCAACACTCAGAGAATCACCCCGTCGAAGAGAGAGGAGCTCCCCTGAGTTGATGTCAAGTAGAGGTCGATGAGTATACACTCTCCAATGTTAAACATATGTGTTGCGTGATGTCGTTGGAGTCCAACACCGGATGCAGCGTCCCTGACAAATAAGTATACATCACACTCAATAGTTTACGGTCTCTCGGTTTTCCACGCCGAAAATACATTGTGGTTCGGTGACGAACGTGCAAGGTCGAGAGAACAAAGCGATGGTGGAGCGCATTTAGGAGCCATCCGATAACCCATCAAATCAAAAACACTCATCCATGTGTTCAATTTAGCGACGCCAAGGCAAGTAATTCGAAGCACTGAGTTTGATTCCAGACACCATGTTAATCATGGCTGTAACGGGAAAGGGATCGGTGGGAGCGACTGCCATAACGATGGAGAAGAAGGGTTGAACATTTAAAAGAGAAGAATCGGACGCTAGAGTTGCGCCAATTGAAGATGAATGGAAGAGAGGATAGAGATCGCGACACTGCAGGGGGACCTATCCGTGTGGCACTGCGATGGAGGGACCGTCGACGTGAGAAAAAATAGCGTATGGGCGGCGACGGCCGCTCAAGGAAATTAGGGTTAGGATCGAGAAGCTGATACCATGTAAGGAGATTTAGAAAATCACCGTTGAATTGGTGATGGGGAAAACTGAGATTAATAATAGAGAGATTACAGATTACAACAACTTGCCCAAGATATTTGGGTGATGTACATGGAAAATATAAATTACACTAATTACACGGTCAAACGAATAATGCCTAATTATTATCTCTATTAAGTTCAACTAATAAGTTAACACTTGTTCTAAAATAAATTATAACAAGAATTAATTAAGTGGTCAATTTGATCAAAAATGATTTACATTCATTGTGAGAGACCTTCATCCTATCTCAAAAACTGCATGAACACAGAATGAATAAATGTTTTTGTGAACTTTGAAACTGCATTAACAAGAATGAATATATATTTCTGTGAATCTTGATGCTTATTATCACTCAACTCACTTGATGAATCAATTCTATCTATAAATGATTTGTGAAGTCTGATATATCAAGTTATAGGTTGTGTAAAGATCTAGCCATAACCACTGTTGTAACCACCTGATAATGCACTCCAAACAATGCACCAGATATACAAATTATGTCGGCTCAACAACTTAACCGATTTTTGTACCAAAATTGACTATGATAATTTATTTTAGGCTATTCCACTAATCGAGTTTGCGTTTCATGTGTTAAAAAATCTTTGTATATTAGACAGGATATCAGGTGCAAAATATATGATTTTTGTGCGATTGTTTTCACTTAAACTTTTCAATCTAAAGTAAAACAAATGCACTTTCTAAAAATACATATAAGTTGCACGGTGCACCCGGTGCACAAAAAACCTACTCTATGTGTAATAAAACTCGTCTCTTTAACAAATAATATTCGCCAAAATCGAACTAATGTTCATAATTGTAGCCATCCAATTGTTTTTGGCATGGCGCAAACTAGAAAATATAACTCATCATAGTTTCCAAATAAAACAACCCCCATTAACAATTTAATCATGTTAGCTTTATTTTGTGGTTTTTGCCATCTGGAAAACTCATTTGATGATCATATATATATATATATTAATATTGATATTTTATATGTTAAAAAACAAGAGATCGTGTTATAAAGCTAAGTAGGGCCTCAATTAATTAGGGCACTACTAGAAGGATCTAAACAAAGTGAAACATTTGATTCACAAAAACAAGATTGATTCGGCCATCTGTGCAATTTTCATGCAAGAGATGTTTCTCCATTGATTTAACATTTCATGCAAAAGGTATACATAATTAAGTTACGTATGCTTTTTGCCAGATTGTTAGTAAAAGTCGATGACTTGCATGTTAAGCAACAAAAGATAATCATGTGGGAGAATGAGGGGTTTATCCAAATTTGGACCTCTAATAAATTTCTCCAAATTAATTAACCAGGTTAGATAAGTTTTTTTGTGCTCGCAAAAAAATACATTTTAAATCGCTTAACGTAATTTGGAGTTTTATACTTATTTGTGTTTTATAACTCTTATTACCTTTCATACATGACATGTGTCATAAAATAGAACTTTTTTTAATTCAAATTTAACCCCTCCATTTAGCCATCCCACTCCATCCTAAAAATAGAAACTTTACCCCCACTTTTTTAAAAGTGAAATTGCTCAAATGGTTATATGATTGATATGAGATAATGTTTTATTACTTATTTATCATATACCCTAAAATTAAAATTATGAATCCGTCCTGCAACATCAATGTCCATGAGTCCAAATCTGGCTCTTTGTCCACACTTTATTGATTGAGTTAGTCACACACAACTAACATCACGAATAATTTGAATTACAAAGATTTATCTTGATCAGATCGAAATCAAAATTTGAACATATATAATCATCTTGAACCTAAAAAGAGACAAAATCACATGGATATATAGGGGCAAAGTGATATTAGTAGTATAAGGCTCAATTGGATCTTGTCTGGCCTTTTCTACATCGATCCAACTCCGAATAATTAATTACACTACTGGTGATTATAATTTATTAAGGTTACTAGTTACTACTCTTTCATTCACTTTGGTCACATTTAGTATTAACTATTAGTTGGACTATTTATTGAAGTTGGTTAACAGACC
Source organism: Stenogyne calaminthoides (assembly GCA_037126765.1). Lineage (NCBI taxonomy): Eukaryota > Viridiplantae > Streptophyta > Magnoliopsida > Lamiales > Lamiaceae > Stenogyne > Stenogyne calaminthoides. Next base: position 4,314,747 of record JBBCBC010000022.1, on the reverse strand, counting down.
AATATTATTAGTTTAAAGTTTAAACTATTCAAAATGAAATGGGCTATACAATGAAATTAATCTCTTGAAAAAACTTGGGTAAGTTGTGATTAAGATAACTAATACAGTGTGATTCTTTTCTTTTAAATTTATTGATTATTTGTTATCATCTCATGACATCTCCTAAGTAATATCTACACTTTTCTTTATTGAGAGTATATATGATATTGTATTGGGGATTAGACAGTATTTTATTACTACTAATCAATAAATGAAAAGCAAAAATGAGTAGTAAGTGGGATCACAACCCAGTCGTGCCATCGGCCCCTCAATTGTTTGGGAGGCTGGGGTTCGATTCCTTTGGATTTAATTGGAGTTATGAGAGTTATAAGGTGGATTGGTGAATTTGTGGAGTGTTTGGGTGCTTGATGTACTAGTTACTAACAACCTAACAACTAATTTTGTCCGATTAAAAAAAAAGTAAGTGGGATCACATCAATTATAAATTAAGGATAAGCCTCCCATTTTCTTAAGTTTCTACAACCAAACAAAGACCATTTTCAATCCTTATCTTAGAAGCCAATAGGAAATCAATAATAATTGTCATTTGCTATATGATCGATGTTGATGGGAATAAACGATGGTTTCCTTGTCCAAACGCACTTCGACCCTCCAATTTACTTGTATTCTATATTATAATTATGTTTTTAAATCGAATTTTTATTATTATATATTATCTTTGAAATACCAACATGGTAACAAACAGAATATTAAAAATAATATTAAAGTTCGATAAATAATAAAAAGTTTATGTATTATTTTGCATTTTATGTATCACAATCTCTCCCAAAAAACTTGTTCATATATAGTATGAAACCGATATCATTATACCTATAAACTGATATCACTATTCTTATAAATTAATATCAGTGGGAAAGTATAGGGTGAACAAAGTTTCACAAGAAACTGTGTAACTGGTTAAGGGGTATGACTTATATTACTAAAATGTATTAGTTGTGATAATCAAGAAGGTATGTTATTTTACTGCATAAAAGGAATGTAACTTATATTACAACATGGGTATTAGTAGTGATAGCTGAAGGGTGTGATCTATATTACAAAATATATTAATCGTGATAACCAGATGCAGAACTATCTTGGGGCCAAGGGGGTCATTGGACCCTGCCCTCTGAAAAGTTTAATATATATAAATAGTATAGTATAAATTATTAACTTATTTTGTGGTCAAGTGGTGTGAGGGCGGAATTAAAAAGCAAATGTGTTATTGTTTGAGTCCCAAGCATTGCATTTTTTTTTATTTAAACTTCAAAATGTGCATTTTTCTCAATTTTTTACATTTAAACTTCAAGGTGTGCATTCTTTTTATGTATAAATTTTCTTATTTTTTTATATATTTTGTTGTTCAATCTAAGACGATAATTTTCTTATTTTCTGACGATAATTTTAGATCGATCAAAATGTCAATGCATTGACAATTACATGATTGGCCGAAACTCACACAATGGCTTTCCAAAATAACGTCGACATATAAAAAATTCTTTACTCACAGCAACAGCAAGTCAGACCATAATACCATATGTAGAAAGTTAAAGGAAAAATCAGTCACAAAAATAATAATATTAAACAAATAATAAAAGGGACAAATAAGACATGCTGCTTTTTATCTTGGCAAACTAATCAGATTCCAATAAGTCATCTTCCAAAAGTTGAAATATTTGATTGAAATGTAATGCCCCTAATCGATCGGCTTTATGTGTACGTTTATTTCATGTATTTTCAGAAAAAAAGTCATAATGTCTTTTCTCATTATTTTACATGCATCACAGCCAATGATGTCTCTTCTACAAGGCCCCACTTTTGTAATGCATCCTATGTGCATTTACACACTATAATCAAATTCAACTTATTTTATATATGGGCTACTTAAATGGAATATTGAAATGAATTATGAAACCCGAAAAGTACGATCAAAATTTTAAAATGTGTTACTCCATCCGTTCTGATTTTGATTATTCGTTTTTCATAAATAGCCGTTCTAATTTTGTTTATTATTTTCAAAAAAGGCAATAAAGCAATATTAAATACTATTTAATATTATTATTTATCTCCACCAAACCCACTTTACACCATTTAATACTATTATTTCCCTCCACCAAACTCACTTTACCCACTTTACATCATTTAATACTATTATCTCCTATTTTTTCTTAATCTCCGTGTCTACAGTAAATGGATAATAAAAAATAGGATGGAGGGAGTAGTTCATATAAAGCTTTGTTCTGATTTGGTGTGTGTCCTCGCCAATAGAGTGGTGAGTTCTGGTCCCTCGAATTAGTCGATTAATTGATCGATATTGAGTTATAAAAAAATTCAAGTTATACATACATATATAATACTTATTTGCTCACCAAACAATTATGAATTTTTCTTAAATTGATTAATATATCTTATATGAGAAATTTCACAAGAATATATGCAGCTACGATTGTCACACATTATAACCCCATAAATAAATTATTCAAATTGAAGTCCATGTATGCTCATTATTGGAACCAATTCTGATTGATAGACTTTTTTTTTATATAACTCAATATTCAATCCAAAAATCGATTAATTAGGGAATCATAACCCACGATTACTAGTAGGATCTCATTTTAAGTCAAAACAAAACTTTGTATATGATGATGTAAATGCAATATCTATGGAATAAAGCCATATTAATACTATTCAGGATCAAAGCTAACACTGCGGAGATACTCTTCAAAGACCGAGGTTCGGAGAGTGTTCAGTCCTTTGAAGTTCTTGAGGATGGACAAATGTTTCGAAGTTCTTGGTCTATGAATACTTGAGGATGGTAAAAGTCTGGCCGAGTGGTTGTGGGGGTGGTGAAACTTTTTGAATGGTTCGGGGCCGGGAATGTCTCATCGAGTTTTCGGGATGGAAAAAAAAGCTCGAGTTTGTTAAGGATTTGTTATTAAAAGCGGGCGACGGAGAGATACAAAGCAATTAGACGCGCTGGATTCTGTTACAGGTTGTTAGGAGGTTTGGGTTCTATATATAGTGGTGTTTAGTCATTAACTCACACACAAGAGAGAGCTGATATACTTGTAATCTTTATAACGATAGATTAGAGAGAGAAATCATTTGGGGAATCATTGACAGAAAGATAGTTCGATTAGAGATTCAAAGTTCATAATCACATCGATTAGAACTTGGTGAATACTCTGAGTTGAGCGGATTGTATCTTGTATTTTTTGATTGAGTGATAGTGAAATCGCCCCGATCCTCCGTGGGTGTAGATCATATTGATCGAACCACGTAAATCGTTGTTGTGTTCTTATTCGCTTATGTTATTATTTTCCGGTAATATGTGCTAAGTGTATTAGTTGCAGATAGAAAAAGGTATTAGTTGATTCGACTCTTCGACTAACAAGTGGCTTAAATGCGTGGGAAGAGAATTCAACTATGACAACATCAATGAAGTCGACGTGGAAAAGTTTCTGAGGAAAGAACTTGGCGGGTTGTGGAAGATAAAGATGAGAGCTCTTTCTCATTCAACATGGATTAGTGGATGCTTTCAACACGTGAAACCTAATGGGCTTCTTCAAGCAACTAGGCAAAGAAGAATTAGATCCTCATGAAGGCACATAGTGCGATTATTACGTGTTTAGGGACAAACCACTGAGAAGTAGCTAAGGCAAAATCGCCATAGAGGTTCTTCAAAGATTGGAGGAATTGTACCAAACGAAGTCAATTACAAACAAGCTCTATGTTAGTAAACCTTATGCCTTCAAGATGACAGAGGATGAGAATCTTGGTGATCAATGGATGAATTCAATGGGTTGGCGAGATGATCTGGAGAATCTTGAAGTAAAAGCTTGAAGATGATGACAAGGCCTTGACGCTCTTGAATTCTCTGCCCAAAATCCATGGAGAATTTCAAAGATGCATTGTTGTTTGGAAGACAGGTCAAGTCGGTTATGATGACATTCAAACAAGACTAAAGACCAAGTTTCCGCAGATTCATGTTGACAAGAAACAAACTCAAGGCACAACTGAAGGCTTGAATGTGAAATTCAAGAAAGGAAAGAAACCATTTCAGAAGAAGAAGAATCAAGAGGGAAAGGGGCAAAACAATACTCAGAAGACTCCTACAGATTGGGTTGAGAAGATGAAGTGCTTCATGTCATAAACTGGACACTGAAGAAAGATTGTCCCGAAAAAGAAAGGAAAAGAGATGAAAACCTACCGATGCAAATGTGGCAAATGAATGTTATGAGTGTCTTTGAAAATTTATGATATAATTCTTGATGGGAGAATTAGTAATGAGTGGGTTATGGATTCAGTTTGTTCATTTCATATGTGTCAAAAATGAGCATTTATTGTAAATTTGAGAAAATTTGATGGGGGTTCTGATCATTTGGGAATGATCGTGCATGTTAAAGTTAAGGGAGTGACTCTATCAAACTAAAGATGTTTGATGGAGTAATGAGGATTCTCACAAATGTGAGGTTTGTTCCAGAATTGAAAAGAAAATTGATTTCTCTTGGATCTTTGAATCTACTGGGGTATGACTTCAATACCAAAGATGGTTTCATTCATGTTACAAGAGAAAGAAGGATTGTCATGAGAGGCAAGAAGGAGAATGGGCTTTACATTCTTCTGGGAAACTCTGTTTCAGGATCTGCAGATGTGACTATGTCAAATCTTGATGCTAACCTATAGCACAAGAGGCTTGGACATATTGGGGAAAGAGGGCTGAATGAGCTAGCCAAGAGAGAGGCATTTGGAGAATGCAAGACAGTGAAACTAGAATTCTGTGATCACTGTGTGTTGGGAAAAGCAAAGAAACCAGCCTTCAGGAAAGGTGTTTACAACACACAACAGCCTCTAGATTACATACATTCTGACATTTGGGGGCCATCAAGAGTTGAAACTCACAGTGGAGGTAAATACTTCATGACTATGATTGATGATTATAGTAGGAAAGTGTGGGTGATTATCTTAAAGCACAAGTCAGATGCACTTCAGAAATTCAAAGAATGGCTGACAGCACAAGAAAATAAGAAAGGGAAAACACTGAAACATCTGAGAACAGACAGTGGTTTGGAGTATGTTTCTGAAGAATTTCAAAAGTATTGCACTGGGAAGGGTATCACTAGGCATAAAATTGTTCCAGCCAATCCACAACAAAATGGATTAGATGAGAGGATGAATATAACTATTCTGGAGAGAGTTAGATGCATGCTTGTTGATGCTCAGATGCCTAAGATTTTATGGGGGGAAGCTGTGTCTACTGCATGTTTTCTGATTAACAAGTCACCCTCATCTGCTATAGAGTGCAAGACCCCAGATGAATTGTGGTATGGGAAACTTTCTGATTATCACAGTCTGAAAGTGTTTGGATGTTTGGATTTTGCTCATGTCAGACAAGATAAGCTTGAACCAAGGGCATTGAGATGTGTATTTGTTGGGTATCCAAGAGGTGTGAAGGCGTACAGATTGTGGTGCATTGAACCTGGTCAGAGGAAATGCATCATCAGTAGAGATGTGACATTCAATGAGAATGTTATGGGATATAAGCACATTGGACCAGCACATGATGTTGATGGAAACTTAACTGATAATAGTCATTCGGTTGAGGTGGAGCCTGTATCTGAACAGACAGAAATTAGGGACCCAGAACAAGCTGAAGAAGATGATCTGATGAATCTGGATCAGAATGAAGACAATCAGAATGCTGGTGCAGAAGGTTTTGATCTCAGAAATTATAGCCTTGCCAGAGACAAACTCAGAAGGCAGATACACCCTCCCACCAGATTTGGACATGCAGATATGGTGTCTTATGCTCTTGTCATTGCAGAAGAAATAGAGTATCAAGAGTCACAAAGCTATAAAGAGGTTATTTCAAGTGATGATAGTGATAAATGGATTTTTGCTATGACTGAAGAACTTCAGTCACTGGAGAAGAATAACACATGGGTTCTGGTGGATAAGCCAAAACAACAGAAGACAATTAGCTGTAAATGGATCTTCAAAAGGAAAGTTGAAGTAAGCACTTCTAAAAGTGTGAGATTTAAAGCTAGACTGGTTGCAAGGGGTTTTACTCAGAGGGAAGGAATTGATTTCAATGAAGTGTTTTCTCCAGTTGTGAAGCATTGTTCAATCAGATTGTTTCTATCAATGGTGAATCAGGAAGATCTAGAGCTTCAGCAACTAGATGTAAAGACTGCATTTCTACATGGAGACTTAGTAGAGACTATCTACATGCAACAGCCTGAGGGCTTCATTACTTCAGAAAATGAGAACAAAGTGTGTTTGCTGAAGAAGTTCTTGTATGGGTTGAAGAAAAGCCCAAGGCAATGGTACAAGAAGTTTGACAGCTTTATGTTATCAGTAGGTTTCAGAGATGTAGTTATGACAGTTGTGTGTATCTAGAGAAGCAGGGTGATCAGGTTATTACATATCTCTTACTATATGTTGATGATATGCTCATTGCCAGTAAAAGCATGAGTAAAATCAACAGTTTGAAGGCTAAGTTGAGTGGTAAATTTGACATGAAGGACTTGGGGAATGCCAAGAGGATTCTGGGCATGGATATCTTAAGAGACAGGAAAGCTGGAAAACTATTTTTAACTCAGAAAGACTATCTTCAGAAGGTCCTGAGGAGGTTTCAGATGCATCAGTCAAAGGCTGTGAGTACACCCTTAAGTCAGCAGTTCAAGTTAACCAAGGCTCAATCACCTAAAACTGAGTTGGAAAAGATACAGATGAGTAAGGTTCCTTATGCCAATGCAGTGGGAAGCATCATGTATTCTATGGTTTGTAGTAGGCCTGACCTGGCACATGCTATCAGTTTAGTAAGTAGGTTCATGGCCAACCCTGGAAGACCTCATTGGGAAGCACTGAAGTGGATCATGAGATATCTGAATGGATCAACTGATTTAGGTCTCATGTTTGAAAAGTCAGAAGATGTAGGAAATCCACTTCAGGGGTTTGTTGACTCAGATTGTGTTGGTAGTGTGGACACAAAAAAATCTCTCAGTGGATATGTGTTTACTTTGTATGGGACTGCTATCAGTTGAAAAGCTGTTCTTCAGTCAGTAGTGGCACTCTCCACAACTGAAGCAGAACAAATGGTTATGACAGAGGCAGTCAAGGAGGCAATGTGGTTGAAAGGGATTGTAAAGGAATTTGGGATTCTGCAAAAGGCTGTTACTATTAAGTGTGACAATCAAAGTCATGAAAGGTCTAAACATGTTGATGTAAGACTTCATTTTGTTAGAGATGTGGTGGAGAAGAACATTGTTGTTGTGAGCAAAGTCTCTACTGAAGACAATGCTGCTGATATGTTTACAAAGGCCCTGCCTAGTTCAAAGTTCCAACACTGTCAGAGTTTGATCCAACTCAGGACAGTGGATACCCTCCGAGGTCAGATAGAGAGCTTGAGGAAAGGATGGGATGATGATTGCATTGAGATGGAGAATTGATGATGTAAATGCAATATCTATGGAATAAAGTCATATTCACACTATTCAGGATCAAAGCTAACACTGCGGAGATACTCTTCAGCACTGAGGGGTTCAGGAGAGTGTTCAGGTCCACTGAGTTCTTCAGGATGGACAAATGTTACTGAGTTCTTCAGGTCTACTGAATAATTCAAGATGGTAAAAGTATGTTGAGTGGTTCAAGGTGGTGAAACTTGCTGAATGGTTCAGGACGGGAATGTCTACTGAGTTTCTCAGGATGGAAAGAAGCTCTGAGTTTGTTAGTGGCTGTTAGTAAAAGCAGCCGACAGAGAGATACAAAGCAGTTGCACGCACCGAATTCTGTTACAGGTTGTTAGGGGGTTTGGGTTCTATATATAGTGGTGTTTAGTCATTAATTCACACACAAGAGAGAGCTTATATACTTGTAATCTTTATAACGAGAGATTAGAGAGATAAATCATCCGGGAATCATTGAGAGAGCATAGTTCGATTAGTGATTCAAAGTTCATAATCACATCGATTAGAACTTGGTGAATACTCTGGAGTTGAACGAATTGTATCTTGTATTCTTTGATTGAGTGATAGTGAAATCGTCCCTGATCCTCCGTGGATGTAGATCATATTGATCGAACCACGTAAATCGTTGTTGTGTTCTTGTTCGTTTATGTTGTTATTTTTTTGGTAATCTGTGCTAAGTGTATTAGTTGCAGATAGAAAAGGTATTAGTTGATTCGACTCTAGGACTAATAGTATAAATTTCTAATAGATATTAATACGAACGATATTGTATAAGAGTAAAATGTAATATTTTATGGGTGATGTTTGTATTTTTTATTAAGTAAATGGTGACTCGAATTCATAATTCGATATTTATAAGATCAAACGTGATCGATTGCCTAAGAATATGAACATAATTTTGAGGTTTAATGTTTGTGCGATCGAAATTATTACACATGACTCAACTAAGCCATTAATCGACTGTCCATATGCTAATCAATCACATCTAAATACATAGCTTCATTTTTCATTTGATGTTTATTAAAAAAACATCAACTTCACGCTCAATCAAACTATCAATAATTTAACTCTTATATGAAACTTAGTATATATGAAACTCATACCATTACACTTATAAAATAATATATCATTATTTTTATAAATTAGTACCTATAACATTTAATACTATAAAATTTCAATATCGTAGTATAAATTTTATATTATGAACAAGTTTTCCCGAAAATTTACTCTTTACATATTTTGTAGTTGGTAGACAAGTTCAACATATTTTAAAAATTAATATTTTAATTTACACTATAAAGAAATAGTGTATTGCCCACAAAAATTTTCAATATTTTTCCAACACGCCTACGAAATTTTGAATGAAAATAATTTCGTACTTAAATAATAAGACTTGCTTACGACTTGCCTACAAATTTTTTTTATTATATAGACTATTTTTTAAACTACAAATATAATTGTCTCATTTAAAATTTAAATTGCCTAGGAAATTATTTGTGTTGATAAGTTTGCCTATGGAAATTACAAATGTGTAGGTAGATTGCTTGTAGGTAATTTGTTTGTCTAGGGAATTAGTTTTATAGGTATTTTTTCAAATATTATGCTAAAAATTGGTAGAGAAATCTTAGGCGCACTTTTTAAGAACCAAATTATTTTTGTAGGAAAATTTTATAGCCATTTAAAAATTTCGTATGCAATTTTTTATTTTCTTGTAGTGTAAGTAGATGTAGGGTGTTTGCAAACTCTAGTGGAAAGAGTAGAAACACTTATTTTATAAGTTGTCTGTTAGAGTATTAGTTTAATTTCCTAAAAGTATCAGTTCGGCTGTCATCAAGTATCAGTTCTGGAAGCAACTTTCAATCGTTTTCTTTCTCATGCATGGCAATCAACATGTCATGCCTTGCGTACATATTCGCATACACTTAGCATAGATCACAGAAATGTATAGAGATATGTTTTTTATAGTCTTTACAAGTTGGTTACAAGTTTGTTATGGTTGTTAAGGGTTCTAGATCATTCCTTTCTCATATCTTGTAATCTATATATACTTGTAATCTCATTAGTTAATGTATGGGAAAATATACTTTTTTAACATGGTATCTAGAGCTTGCTTCTCTATGATTCTGTGATCGAGCTTTCTATTTTTTTTTCAATTCATAACTGTTTCTAGTTCGACGGTTATCTTCAAATCTGCTTTGAATCTTCAAAGATCTTTCTCTGTTCATCTTCATATCTTCTTCATATCTTCAAACTCCTTCGGTTCACATCTTCAACCGAATCTTCATATATATATATATATATATATATATATATATATATATATATATATATCTCGTTCATCTTCATATCTTCAAACTCCTCTTCATACTCGGTTTACATCTTCAACCGAATCTTCATATCTTCTACATATTCTTTCTTCACATATCAATCGATCCAATTCTTCCGCTGATTCAATCATGTCTCTTCCGAACTACCTACTTTCATCACTTTGCATATTCGCCTTGATCGTCAAAACTTCTCTTATTGGCGCTCTCAAGTGCTTGCTACTGTTCGAGATCATGGTTTTGATGATGTGCTATTATGCACATATGTTCCATAACTTGATCTTGAGTCCACTAGCTCTGATTCTTCACACTTGCTTTGGCTTCGTAAGGATCGAGTTTCTCCTTTATTTGGATTCTCGGTTCTATCTCCGAATCCATGCTTGGTCATCAATGGGTCATGCTTTTCAAGTTTGGATTATTTTGGATGTGTTGTTTCACTCTCAGTCCAAAGTTCGGGTTATGAACTTGCAGTTTCAACTACAAACTCTGAAGAAACGATCAATGTTTGTTGATGACTACTTACTTCAGATGAGATCTATCTCTGATGGTCTCTTAGCAGAAGGTCACACACTTGCTGATGAAGATCTGGTGTTGTATATTCTTGGTGGATTGGGGAGTGAGTTTGATGTTGTTGTTGTCAATCGATGTTGGGGTTATACTAAAAAGTATGATTTTTACTATGTATAACCAAACTAAATTTCTTATTTATTTCTTTGAAATAAATTATTAATCATTGTTACATTAAATATGAATGAATGTTATATATATTTGTTACAAACCTGTTCAATAAGTAAGTACGTATTACGTTGTAGTTAATTTGGTGATACCAGATCACAGAAGATCAAATTAACAATTCCTCGTGACTAAGTACAAATTCACAACCCAGATGGAAATGAAAAATCCATCATGAAAGGTTGAAGTGTAAGGCTCAGATTGACTTGTCTTGACCAAGAAATTACACTAGTGCATTATGATGCGCTGAATAGGACCTACAGGAGGATAGATTCTTCAGTACTGAATATACAAGAATTAGACCTCAGTGGTTCGTTATTTCTTAATCTCCGTCCCTTAAATAGAATCGTGTGAAATTAATAATTATTGCTTTGACTTATGATGGGAGGAGAATCAATGCGATTCGATACCTTATATCTTGGGCAATATTATTAATTACATGACAATTGCTAAGATTTAATACGGAGAATCGTGTGCAAGTACGGCTTGCTTGATTTGTCCCCTTGGTGGGCTCAGTATCTTTATCATACCAAATCTTGCAAGTGGAAATTTATTTCCGGTGAGGATAACAATGTTGAGTTGTCTTTACTCTAAGGACAAAGATATTAATTAATATAAAGCCTGTCAGTGGCCTAATTAATTAGTAGACTAAGATAATCTTAAACACGAGAAATAATAACCGGGAGCCATATTATTGTGAAGTCGTAATATGGGTTAAGATGGATAGTTCAATATTAATTTTATAGTGGAATAAATTAATATTAATGAGTTTGAATAATATTTTGGCTAAATATTAAAGTTTCATAACCCATTGGAGGTCCAATCTTAATTCTCCTAAAGGCCCCCCAAATAGCCCAAATTAAAGTCCAATTAATGAAAATGAGAAGAAAATATTATTGCCTAATTTTCCCCAATATTTTTGAAAATATTAAGAGGAGAGAGAAAAAAATTCTTGATTTTCTTGGAATGATTTTTATGGAATAAGTATTCTTGAGATACAAGTTTATCCCATAAATTCAAGATAAGTCAACGATCTTTTTCCTTCCCCATTAATAGGTAATTTTTGAAAAAACATGCAAGGCAAAAGGAGGAGAAGATTTTGTTGGGAGATATTTTGGGAAATAGAATATATTGAATATATTCAAGATTGTATTTTAGAAAGAAGTAAGAAAATTTTCCAATAGTCCTATGAGCCCAAAATTTTCGTCCAGCCCTTTGTTATAAATAGGGGATGAATTTTTCATCCCCAATGAAATTCCAAGTGTTGGAAATATTAGAAATCCACAAAGTTGGTGGCAAAATATTTTATTTTTCTCCTTTATTAAAATCATTCGTGTGAATCCTTCCACCGGATTACGTTCGTGGATGTGGGACATATTTGGGAAGGCTATTTGGGTTGATCAATCGTCTCAACGGTTGTCCTACAAGAGGTACGTAATCTCGTAACTCCTAGATTCCGCATGCTTAAGATTTACGTGGATTACGTGTAAGCATGTTGCTTATTTGCTTGTTTAATTATTATGTTGAATTGATTTAGGATTAATTCATGTTAGTAATTAATTGATTAATTTTAATATGTATTTAAATTCATCTCGAATAGATCCGAGAAAACCTAATTTCCCAACAACTGGTATCACAGCTCCGGTTTCGAGCTCTGACTTTTAAATTGTTATTTAAATTATGATGGCCATTAAATATAAAATTGGATAGTAGAATTGCTAGATCTGTTTTGCAGGTATCCAATTGTCATGATATTTAATGTATTTATTTTTCATGCGTATGAATGGTTTTAATTCGACTCGTTCGAATTTATTTTTCTCGTGAGAAAATCAACGAGTAGATTAGGCTATTTGATTTGTTCAATGTAATAGACTAGTCTAGGTTTAAGGTGTATTTATTTTCTCGTTAAATAAATTGTAACTTGGTCGAAGATGAAGACGGAAACTAGGAGTTGAGACAGACCCACAACCGTCTGTGGCGACGTGCATCGCATTTAAACGCGTTAAGGAGGCACACGCCGACGCGAAGCGTTGTTGGCGTGGGTGTGGCACACGGCGCCAGGCGGGATCGAGCCTGGATGCCTGTGGGGGATCGAGCTGGAAGACGGCACGGTGCATGACGCGCGTGACACCATGCATGTCGTCGTGGGCCAGGCCGAGTGATGGCGGAAGAGTGGAGCACACACAAGATGTATGCGCGCATGGGCCCATCCCCCCGCCGAGGCCGCCGAGAAATCCAAGCGGCGACGTGTTGTGCAGTTTGTAAGACGGGCGCGGTTGCTCGGCCAAGTGGCCGGCCGGATGCGGGTGTGCATCCCGACTGCGAGCTGCTTGACATGGTGCTTAGAGATGAATTTTTTTTCGAGACGAACGAGTGGGAGAAATTCAAGACGACGTTTCTTCAAAATCAAGCCTAGAAAAATCAAACCATGACAGTTGGATAATTTGTGCCCAATATGTTTATTTTCTGCTTTGCTTGATTTATTGTTGTATTTTCTTATGCTTTATTTAATTTGTTTAAATGTGTTTGCATGAGAATTGCCCAACAAAAAATATCAAATTAAAAAATTACTAAGTATATTTTAAACAATTAATTTGGTTTTGAATCGAATTAATTTTGACCTCCATGATTTATTTATTTGTGAAATCTTTTGGAGAAATTCCCCTAAGGGACGGCCAAAAGAAAGCTTTCACATGAATAAATTCTCAAAAGGATGATTGTGAATTATTATTAGTGGCGACAATGACCCTCCCAAGAGGCTCGATCAAAACGAAGTATTAATTCTGTATTTAATCATGGTTATTACTTAGGTATAAAATTGATATGCATATACTTCGCCGAAGTCCTTGTCAATTTTGTATTGGTCAAGTGGGAGCCAACTATTAATTTTCTTTCAAAATTAAAGGTTTTTAACTATTCTTGTTTGTAACCTACTTGAATGTGATTTAAATAATGATCCTCCCAAGAGGCTCATTTAAAACTGTTTTGAGATGTTGGCTGATGCATGTTCATATTTTTTTGAGATTTCAATATGAATCATGTGATCGAATTATGTGATTTTTTTGTGTTGATCCGGACATTGACACAAGATGTATGTTTATTTTCAGTATCATCATGTCGCAACCTTTTAATCCATTGAAATATATGCTCAAAGAACACCAACTTACTGGTGAAAACTATGTGATTTGGAAAAGAAATATGACATTTGTCCTCATTGCACAACAACATCATTGGGTTCTTGGCGGATCCATACTTGAAAAACTTCTTGAAAGGTAATCAAATAAGGAGAGATGTTTGTACAAAATGGGAGCAAAGCCAACGAATCAATGAAATGTATAATCTTGACTTCATTGTCGATGATTTAAGACACATTCATGAGGGGTTGAATCATCATTTGAAATTGTACAAAGTCTTGAGGAAATGTTTTTCCATGAAAACCGCATGACTAAAGAGTTTCATCAAAATGGCGATGGAAAAGCTAAAGATGGCCGAGGGAACACCTGTGAGGGATCATGTTCTTAGGGTCAGGCGCCATTTTGAAAAACTTGTTTACCTCGGTACTAAGTATTGTGATGAGGCTCAAATCGAATTCTTGTTCCTAACTCTTCCAAGGTGCTTTGATGAGTTCTATTGTAATTTTTTGATGAATGATCACATGTTTACTATGGATACTCTACAAGAGATCTTGGAGACGATAGAGAAACATTTGGGACAAGAAGACAAGGCTTTGGTGACTAAGAAACTTCTCTCGAGATCTAGGCCAATGGATGGTAAGATTATAGAGAAGGCAAAAAAGTCAGATCCAAAGCAAAGCCCCTACGAAGAAAGGTAAGGCAGTCAGTTGGTTAGGTGTTCAGAAGAAACCAAAAGGAAAATGTTTCAAGTGCGGTAAAAAGGGACATTGGAAGTCAGACTGTTACAATCCCAAGAGGAAAGGAAAGAAAGGTAATTCTCACGCACTAGTTTTTTAAACTTATTTAGCGGCGTATGCTACCCATTAGTAGGTAATAGATACGGGGTCTAATGATCATGTTTGTTCCACATTACAGGGGTTCAAATGGACCCGGCAACTTAGTGGAAGTGAGATCCTCATCACGTTGGGCGATGCTACGAGAGTGGCAGCTGAAGCAGTGGGAGACGTGCATCTGTCTTTTGAAGAGAAGAGTTTAATTTTAAGATTGTTCTTTATGTTCCTGTTTTTCGCAAAAACCTTATTTCTGTTTCCAAACTATTTGCTGATGGATATTATGTTCGTTTTAATAAACATGTTGCTGTTTTTCGTAACGATGTGGTTATCTGTTATGGAACTTTACGGAACAATCTCTATATTATTGACTGTGCACATCACTCACAGAATGCATCCTATAACACGTCTACTATTTCAAGTAATAAAAGAAAACGTTCAACTGACGTGAACGAGACACTTCTTTGGCACCTAAGATTAGGTCATATTAACCGAAAAAAGATCAAAGGTTGGTCCAAGATGGTTCATTGGAGTCCTCCGGATTGAACCATTTTCAACTAATGAATCATGCTTGGAAGGTAAAATGACCAAGAGGGCATTTGGAGGCAAGGGGCTTAGAGCTAAAGAAGTGTTGGAGATCGTTCACATCGATGTGTGTGGTCCAATGCAAATCAAAGCTAGAGGTAGCTACGAGTATTTTGTTACGTTTATCGATGATTACTCACACTATGGGTACATTTTCCTAATGAAGCATAAATATGAGACATTTGATAAATTCAAAGAATTTAAGGCTCAAGCATAGAATCATAAGGAAAAGAGTATCAAGTTTCTACGACGATATGATCGTGGATGCGAATACCTCAGTGATGAATTTTTGAACTACCTATCGGATGAAGAGATTGCGATCGATTGATTGACCCCGGTACCCCTCAACAAAATGGGGTTGCGAGAGCGAAGAAATAGAACGCTTTTAGAAATTGTAAGGTCAATGATGAGTTATCTGGATTTACCAAAATCGTTCGGGGCTATGCCTTGCAAACGGCATCTTATATTCTAAATTTAGTGCCATCCAAATTGGTTCCCAAAACCCCTAGAGAATTGTGGATGGGGCGCAAGCCCAGCTTAGGACACATGAGGATCGGGGTGTGTCCGCATACGTGTTGGAAAAGAAAGCTGGTAAATTGGACGCACGTTCGGAATTAAGGTTGTTTATAGGGTACCCCGAGGGAACAAAGGGATGCATGTTCTATGGTCCCGAAGATCAAAAGGTCGTAATTAGTATGCACTTTAGATTTTTGGAAGAAGACTATATGAACGATAAAAAAGCCTAGAAGTGAGATTACCTTAGAAGAACTTAAGGGGCCGACTCTGTTGCCAACTGTACAAGACGACATACCAAGCTTCACACCTACACAACTAGAACCTCATCGTAGTGGGAGGGTTATAAGACAACCCGAACGATTCTTGGGGATAGGAGAGTCCTCGGACTTAATCTCAGGAGAAGAATCAGATCCATGGTCCTATAACGAGGCGATCCAAGACAAGGATGTAAATTCTTGGCAAACCGCAATGGAAGTCGAGATGGGTTCAATGGATCACAATAAAGTGTGGGAGCTAGTCGAACCACTTAATAGGGTAAAACCCATTGGATGCAAGTGGGTATACAAAAGAAAAAGGGACCGGACGGATAGGTTGAAACCTTTAAGGTAAGACTCGTGGCGAAAGGGCACACTCAGAAAGAAGGGATCGATTATGAAGAAACCTTTTCGCCCGTAGCCATGCTCAAGTCCATCCGCATTCTCTTGTCGATTACTGCCCACCTAGACTTTGAGATCTGGCAAATGGATGTTAAGACCGCTTTCCTTAATGGAAGTCTTGATGAAGAAATCTATATGCAACAACCTGAAGGCTTCATTGAAAAAGGCCAAGAGCATCTGGTTTGCAAGCTAAAGAAGTTCATTTATGGGCTAAAGAAAGCATCCCGTGCTTGAAATCAGTTTTTTGATCAAGTTATAAAATCCTACAGTTTTGATCTAAACAATTTTGAAAGTTGTGTTTATAAAAAGCGTTTAGGAACGCTTTGGTATTCTTGGTACTATACGTAGACGACATTCTGCTCATCGGGAACGATGTAAAGGTGTTGTTAGACGTAAGGGCATGGCTGTCAAAATAGCTTGATATGAAGGACTTAGGAGAAGCCGGTCACGTCCTAGGGATCAAGATCACTCGAGATCGCAGGAAAAGAATGATCGGGCTCTCGCAGGCCTCATATAAAGACACCATTTTGAAGTGATTCAGCATGCAAGATTCCAAGAAAGGCTTTGTGCCTTTTAGATATGGAATCCATCTATCCAAGGAGATGTGTCCCAAGACACAAAAGGAAATAGATGACATGAAGGGCATTCCTTATGCTTCGGCTGTAGGAAGCCTCATGTATGCAATGTTGTGCACGAGACCGGATATCTACTTTGTCGTGGGCATGGTGACAAGATATCAAAGCAACCCTGGGAAAGAGCATTGAGTACAGTCAAGAACATTCAAGTATCTGAAGAGGACACGAGATAAAATGTTAGTTTATTACTCAGATAGTCGAATCCCCATCGGTTACACGGACACAGATTTCCAATCAGAAATGGATTCCAGAAAGTCAACCTCGGGTAGTGTGTTTTGCATGGGGGGAGGAGCCATGACATGGAGAAGCATTAAGCAGAAATGTATCGCAGATTCTATCATGGAGGCTGAATACGTAGCCGCTTGTGAAGCAACAAAAGAAGCGGTTTGACTCAAGAACCTCCTAGTGGACTTGGACGTTATTCAGGATTTGCCCAGACGATCACGGTTTACTGTGATAACGCCGGTGCAGTTGCAAATTCTAGGGAACCGAGAGCCCACAAGGCCAGCAAACACATAGAAAGAAAATACCATCTTATACGAGAAATCGTTAAGAGAGGAGACATATAGGAGGTAAAGATTGCGTCGGAAGACAACCTAGCAGATCCATTGATAAAGGGTCTGCCTCAGAGTACATTCGAGAGACATGTGGAAGGAATGAGTGTCAAGAGCGTTGCCAATCTTCTTTGAGTATAAGTGGGAGAAATATTATTAGGTTCGTGTAGGTGACATTAGATGTCACATAGAACACGAGACATGTTGTAGTATACTTAAAAGCAGACTTTGAGTATAAGTGGGAGATTGTTGGGGTTATACTAAAAAGTATATTTTTTACTTTGTATAACCAAACTGAATTTCTTATTTATTTACTGAAATAAATTATTAATCACTGTTGCATTAAATATGAATGAATGTTATATATATATTTGTTGCAAACATGTTCAATAAGTAAGTATGTATTACGTTGTAGTTAATTTGGTGATACCAGATCACAGAAGATCAAATTAACAATTCCTCATGACTAAGTACAAATTCACAACCCAGATGGAAATGAACAATCCATCATGAAAGGTTGAAGTGTAAGGCTCAGATTGACTTGTCTTGACTAAGAGATTACACTAGTGCATTATGATGCGTTGAATAGGACCTACAGGAGGATAAATTCTTCGGTACTGAATATACAAGAATTACACCTCGATTGGTTTGTTATTTCTTATTCTAAAGTCCTTAAATAGAATCGTGTGAAATTAATAACTATTGCTTTGACTTATGATGGGAAGAGAATCAATGCAATTCGATACCTTATATCTTGGACAATATTATTAATTACATGACGATTGCTAAGATTTAATACGGAGAATCGTGTGCAAGTATGGCTTGCTTGATTTGTCCCCTTGGTGGGCTCAGAATCTTTATCATACCAAATCTTGCAAGTGAAATTTTATTTCCGGTATGGATAACAATGTTGAGTTGTCTTTACTCCAAAGACAAATATATTAATTAATATAAAGCATGTTTAGTGGCCTAATTAATTAGTGAACTAAGATAATATTAAATACGCGAAATAATAACCAGGAGCCATATTATTGTGAAGTCGTAATATGGTTAAGATGGATAGTTCAATATTAATTTTATAGTGGAATAAATTAATATTAATGGGCTTGAATAATATTTTGGCTAAATATTAATATTTCATAGCCCATTGGAGGTCCAATCTTAATTCTCCTAAAGGCCCCCAAATAGCTCAAATTAAAGTCCAATTAATGAAAATGAGAAGAAAATATTATTGCCTAATTTTCCCCATTATTTTCGAAAATATTAATAGGAGAGAGAAAAATATTTTCTTGGAAAGATTTTTATGGAATAAGTATTCTTGAGATTCAAGTTTATCCCATAAATTTAAGATAAGTCAAAGATCTTTTTTCCTTCCTCATTAATAGGTAATTTTCGAAAAACATGCAAGGCAAAAGGAGGAGAAGATTTTGTTGGGAGATATTTTGGGAAATAGAATATATTGGATATATTCAAGATTGTATCTTGAGGAAGAAGCAAGAAAATTTCTCAATAGTTCCATGAGCCCAAAATTTTCGTCCAACCCTTTGTTATAAATAGTGGATGAATTTTTCATCCCCAATGTAATTTCATGTGTTGGAAATATTAGAAATCCACAAAGGTGGTGACAAAATATTTTATTTTTCTCCTTTATTAAAATCGTTCGTGTGAATCCTTCCACCGGATTACGTTCGTGGACGTGAGACATATTTAGGAAGACTCTTTGGGTTGATCCATCGTCTCAACGGTTGTCTCTACAAGAGGTATGTATCTCATAACTTCTAGATTCCACATGCTTAAGATTTACGTGGATTACATGTACGCATGTTGCTTATTTGTTTGTTTAATTATTATGTTGAATTGATTTAGGATTAATTCATGTTAGTAATTAATTGATTAATTTAAATATGTATTTAAATTCATCTCGAATAGATCCGGGCACTCCTAATTTCCCAACATCTGACCACCAGAGGATCTCTGTCTTCTCTTGCTGAGGCCCAATCTATTCTCCACACTCATGAGATGAGACTTTTGCAGTATTCCACTGTGAGTACAGTTGCACCTGCTTAGAATCCATCCGCAAGCTATGCTTCTAAGTATTCCAAACCTTCTTCAGGTTTCAATCCTGGAAAATCTAGAGGTAAACCTAAGTTTCAATCCAAGAACAAAGTTCTCTGTCAACTTTGTGGCATACCAAATCATGTGGCTATCAAGTGCTTTAAGAGATTTGATGTCAATTTTCATGGCTTAGAGCCAAATTCAGGAGTTCCTTCATCTGTTCAAGCAAATATGGTGCAACAGCAGGCTGGTTTGCTTCCAACTCCTACTAATTTTCATACTAATAATTATAATTTTGCGTCTGATCCACAGAATACAGGCAATGCTTGGTACATTGATAGTGGTGCCACTCATCATGTCACTAATCAGAGCTCACATCTCACGAATTCTACTCCATATCAAGGTACTTCTTCTCTCACCGTTGGAAATGGATCTTCTGTTCCTATTAAGAGTACTGATTCTCTCATCCTTTCTGATATTCATGGTTCCACTTCCCTGCAATTACATAATATATTGCTGTTCCTGATATCACTAAGAATTTGTTGAGCATTTCACAATTTCTTAAGGACAACAATGCCATTATTGAGTTTTTTTTCACTCATTGTGTTGTTAAGGATTTGAGTACCCAAAATGTCCTGCTGAAGGGAGTACTTGAGAATGGACTGGGTCACTCTTGTTCTGTAGAGTCTAAGACAAATACATATATGTTGTGGCATCATAGACTGGGTCACTCTTGTTCTGCTATTGTTTCTCATGTATTGAAGAATTTACGCATACCTGTTACTGCTTATGAGATTGAATTTTGTGACTCTTGTAAAATGGGAAAATTACATCAAAGAACTTTTCCTACTATCAAGCATTCTTCTGTAGCAGCTTTTGATGTTATACATATTGATGTGTGGGGTCCCTCTTCTACTGTGTCCATTGAGGGTTTTAAGTGTTACTTACTGAGTGTAGATAAGTTTACCAGATACTCTTGGATTTTTCCACTACAATTAAAGTTTGATGTCAAAACTACAGTCACTCAGTTCTTACAGATGGTTGAGACTCTGTTTGGTACTAGAGTGAAGGTTGTGCAGTGTGACAATGGGGATGAGTTTTTGGCTTTAAAGGCATAACTAGCTGATCTGGGAATCGCTACGAGGTTGTCTTGTCCTCATACTCATCAACTAAATGGTCTTGTGGAGAGAAAACAACATGTGGTTGAGTTAGGTCTCTCAATGCTTGCTTTGAGTCATCTTCCTATGGAATTTTGGTGGTGCTCATTTCACTCTGCTACTTATATCATCAACCTTCTTCCAACTCCTACTCATAATCAGTTGTCTCCATTTCAGCTACTATTTCATAAAAATCCCGATTACTCATTTCTGAGAGTGTTTGGTTGCTCAGGCTTTCCATTTATCAGGACTTATAACACTTCCAAAATGCAATTCAGATCTGAGAAGTGTGTTTCTTGGATACAACACTTCTCACAAAGGGTACCGATGTCTCCATGTCTCTTCAGGTAGAATTTATATATCCAGTACAGTCCAAATGAAACTGGATTTCCATATCCATCTCTCTCAAAATGCAACTCACACTCATCAGTCCATCAGTACTGCTCATGTTCTCTCTTTCTCAGATATCACTCCTCCCACAGATACATCTTCTCATGAATCTAATCACTCATCTCCTCCCAGATTCCCTTCCACATACTCTCCCCTCCATCCTTCTGATAGAGATACATCTTCTATTTCAGACCAAAATTCTCCAGTGCCTTCTCATCAATCCACTCAGCATGTTCCCACTCTCTTTCCTTCAAACACTCACAATATGACCACCAGGGACAAATCTGGGGTACTGAAACCTAAAGTCTATCATACACTTGTCAAGATTCCTGAACCAGCTACAATTTCTAATGCACTACAATCTTCTGAGTGGCAACAGGCCATGTCTGATGAGTACCCAACCTTGATGAAGAATGAAACTTGGACTTTGGTGCCTTATTCTTCTGATATGAACTTAATCTCTACAAAGTGGATTTTTAGAGTAAAGTATACTAAAGATGGGAGTGTGGACAGATACAAGGCTAGGCTTGTTGCTAGGGGTTTTCAGCAAAATGCAGGCATTGACGTCTTTCACACTTACAGTCCAGTGGTGAAGCCTGTAACCCTAAGACTTATTTTCAGTCTAGCTGTCACTTTTGAATGGGGCATTCAACAAGTTGACATCAACAATACTTTTCTTAATGGCCAACTCAAAGAAACTGTGTATATTTCTCAGCCTGAAGGCTTTGTGGATGAATCTAAACCCTCTCATGTCTGCAAACTTTCCAAGGTTCTATATGGTCTCAAGTAAGCCCCAAAAGCCTGGTATGATACATTCAAAAGCTTTCTCATCCAAACTGGCTTCAAGAATTCTGACGCTGATCACTGCTTATTCTTCAAAAGATATCAGAATAAGCTCATTCTTCTTCTTGTTTATGTGGATGACATTCTGATCACTGGAGATGATCAATGTCTCATCTCTGATCTAATCACCACTCTTCATAACACTTTCTCTCTTAAGCATCTTGGGGAAGTGAACTACTTCTTGGGCTTGGAATCTCATTCCTCTTCTTCTCACTCCATCACACTTACTCAGTCCAAATATGCCAAAGAAATCCTTCTCAAGGCCAATCTTGCATCTTGCAAACCGTGCTCCACTCCTCTCTATCCTAGTGACAAACTTTCTGCCACTGATAGCCCTGCTTTTGAACATCCTTCTCTATATCGAAGCATCATTGGTGTTCTTCAATATCTCACACTCACTCGCCCTGATATTTCTTTTTCTGTAAACAAACTTTCTCAATTTCTTCAAGCTTCCACACAGAATCATTGGAGAGCTTGCAAAAGGGTACTCAAGTACATTCATGGGACTATTCTTTTGGTTTATCATTTTCACCCATATCTGATTTCAGGTTACAGGGGTACGTTGATGCGGATTATGCTTCTAGCATTGATGATCGCCGCAGCACTTCCATTTTTTGAATTATGCTTGGCTACAATCTCCTCTCATGGAGCTCCAGAAAGTAGTCTGTAGTAGCCAGAAGCAGAACTAAAGCTGAGTACAGGGCTCTTGCTTCTGCTGCAACTGGTCTGCTTTGGCTTCAATCGTTGATCAAAGAACTTCAGGTCTCTTCCATCACTCCATCTATCCTATGGTGTGACAATCAAGAGGCTATCACGCTTGCTTTCAATCCAGCATTCCATTCTCGAACCAAACACATTGAGGTGGACGTTCACTTCATCAGAGAAAAGGTTCAAAATCAGTTGTTTGATGTTCGTTACATTCCTAGTGAAGATCAATCAGCTGATATTTTCACCAAGGCTCTCTCATCTACACGTTTTGCATGCTTCATGATAAGATTTCCTTATTCAAGACCCGAAGTCCACTTTCTTCGGGAGCATGTTAGAGTATTAGTTTAATTGCCTAAAAGTATCAGTTCGGCTGCCATCAAGTATCAGTTCTGGAAGCAGCTTTCAATCGTTTTCTTTCTCATGCATGACAATCAACATGTCATGCCTTGCGTACATATTCTCATACACTTAGCATAGATCACAGAAATGTATAGAGATATGTTTTGTATAGTCTTTACAAGTTTGTTAGGGTTGTTAAGGGTTCTAGATCCTTCCTTTCTCATATCTTGTAATCTATATATACTTGTAATCTCATTAGTTATGTATGAGAAAATATACTTTTTTAACATTGTCCTCTCATAATTTTAGCTTTTAAAAAGTATTTTTAAACTGTGAATAGAATTTGCAAATATATATTTTGAATCAAAAATTAGATTGACCATCTGTTTTACATAACTCCATCTCAGACTAAAATTGTTATTCTAACTAGGTTTTCAATTGATTTCCTTGAATTTGAACGTATGTGGGTGAAGGGTGATGAACATAAAAAGTCATTTCATTCACCTTAATCAATGGGCATAAACTTTTGTTGTGCATCACATCCGTCGTGATGTAATTTTAACTCACACTACCTTGACAACGATTTTTTAACAAAATTAATTTCATTTTTAAATAATGAGAATTATACGATCTGCCTATAAATTTTTCTAATCAAGTAAATATCTTCATTCCTCAAATCCCCAAAAAACATATGGCCTATAGAAATTATCTTCAAACAAATTTATCTATAAATTATATTTTTAGATGGTATATTCTAGTTGATTTTGGAATGAAGATATCTATATAATTAGAAAATTTTATACACACATACAATCCTTACTATTTAAAGACGAAATTATTTTTAAAAATTATGTAGTCATGCATGTTAGAAAGTTACATAGCCAATTTTTTTTTCTTATAATGTATATACTCCTAATTAAATAGAAGCCCATTATATTAATTAGTAATATATATATATATATATATATATATATAATACTCTCTCCATCCCAATATTATTTGAACATTTGTCTTATTTAGATGTTCTAACATTACTTGAACATTCCCAAAATGGAAACAAACATTATATTAATACACCCACAACACCCTTATTTTATTCCACTCAAATCCACTAAAACTCATTTTACTTGATTTGCGTATCATTTTCAGTGTTCAATTCTCATGGGACGGAGGAAGTATTACTTTTCAAGTAGGTCAAGTTTAGGTATAAAATTTGGATAGATTTTATATGCACTTGGTGTATCATACACTTCCTAATGTAGTTTTTACATATATAATTTATTGCATTGAAACATACAATGTGTTACACTTGAACGTGTAATTATATTTTACGAAAACAAATTGCACGTATTAGTATAATAAATTATATATTTCAATACAACAAGTTATATATTTTTAAAACACACTATAAAATGCACGGCACACTTAATACACCGAAGCTCACTCATAAAATTTTATACAACTATAGTTGCGAGTTCACTGATTTTGGACGTACTAGGAAAATCTCAAAGAGATGCACCGTGATGCTTTAGGCACCCAAAAAGTGTTAGCATGATACCAAAGTAGTATATAATTAACTAATGGACTACCTTTGCAGGTATCAACTATTATGTTATGATTGCTACACGAACTTCTTTACTAAAATATCTATTCTTCTTATTCTTCAATAAATTCAAGATAAGTTCAATAAAGAAAGAGTCTATAAGATGTTTTATAAGCAGTCTTTTCCTGGATTGATTGCATAATTGAAATGTACACACACATTGTCTTTGGCTACCAAAAGCACCCACCACATTCCTTACTTAACGCTCCATCACACAAAAAGTGTCATAGATTTGATAGTAAATAATACCATTATGCTTGATCAAAAAATAATACCATTGTGCTTCTTTTTAACGGTATGTTATATAATAAAAGAGTAAATCTTCCATGTACTCGAGTGCTTCATGGTGAATTTTGTCACTATATTCATAAATGTTATTGCTCTTTTGTTTATATACAATCGTTATTTAAAAAATAAGTTACATAAACATTATAAATATGAATAGTGTATGGATATAATAGTGATATGTGAAGAAATACAGTTCAACGTGAATTCGAATTCACACAAATTTTTGTTATGGTTGTATTACCCAACTCGACTAATTTTTCCAAATATTGTAATTTTTGAAATAATTATACGAAAATGTAGTGAGTTTTTGAATGTTTATGAAATTTAGCTTATTCGCATATGAAAGTTGCGAATCCAATTTGGTCCCTGAGTTCGAAAGAAATAGACGGGAGGCAGATGGAGATTTACAGTACCAGATTTTATGAGTAATATATAAAGATGGCAATGGGCGAGTTCAAATTCGGACTCGCATTGAGTCCGCCCGTTCGGGTCGGGTTTGGACCAGGTCAAACGGATCCGGGGTAGGTCATGGTTTTAGTAGAATCCACCGCATGATCCTTCATTAAGACCCGCCTCATTAAAATTGAGTATTATTTATAATATTTTATATATTTATTTGAGACGAATTGAGTATTATTTATAATATTTTTAAGCTTTATTATTGTTTTTTTATAAAAAAAATTAATGATAATTTCTATTATCAACAATTTTAATTAAACAAATCATCCTCTATTGTAATGCATTCATATATACTAATCAAGCAACTTAATAAAATAAACATGATAATATGCAAAAGTCGGTCTAGGTTGACGTCACTATATAGAAAATAAAGAATTACTTATAGAATTTTTTAATATGTCTACAAGATTTTTAACGAAAATAATTTAATTTATAAATAATTTTATTGCCTACGATTTGCCTACAAAATTTTACAATCATATAAACATTTTCATTCATAGGTAAATTCGCCTACGAAAATATAAATTGCTTAGGAAATTATTTGTGTAGGTAATTTATTTACCTTCGGAAATTACAAATCTGTAGGCAGTTAGTTCATAGATAATTTATTTGTCTAGGAAATTATTTATGTAGATAATTTTTTCATAGATTATTCTTAAAATTGGTAGGCAAGTTGTAGTCAATCCTCCCCTTTTAAGGACAAAATTATTTTTATAGAAAAAATTCGTAGCCATTTGAAAATTTTCGTAGTCAATTCTTCATTTTCTTGCAGTGCGTCAGTCAATTCGATTTTGTGAAAAATGTAATTTTAGGCGCTTTTTGCATTAGATGGCCGAGTCAGGGGTTATGCGGCAAAGTCGTGAGCTAGACAGTCTGCTTAACTTTTTGAGTGCCACTAAACAAACACCAAAATCCTCTAAACACACCCCATAATTTTTAAAACAAAAATAGATATATATATAAAATGACTAAGTCACCCTACATAAATATGAGATACTATTTTATCTTTATTTTAAGTTTTATTTATTTTGATTTTAGTCCTCTAAGTTTTTTTCACTTTGAAATTGATTCTTTATTTTTTGTAAGTTTAATTTTTAAAATTATTATACGTGGAAAAATAATTAAAAAAATTTGAAAAAAATAATAAAACACTAACTATATCTTTAAAATGAACTAAATAAAAAAATCAAATAAGAAAAAATTGAAAAAAAAAATCTAAAAAAAAAATTAAATTAAATTTTATAAAATATTATTAAATCTTCAAAATAAGTAAATTAAGAAAAAATAAAAAACCAATTAAAACTAAATAAAATATTTAAAAAAAATCTTCAAAATTAATTTAATTAAAATGGTTTTTCAGATTTTGTTTAGTTTTACTGATTTTTTAATCTTAATTATTTTATAGATTTTTTTTTTTAATATTTTACAGATTTCATTTAATTTTTTCAGTTTTTTTAATTTAAATATTTTTAAAAAAATTTATTTTACTTTTTAAATGTTTTTATTTTGTATTTAGCTTTTTTATGATTTTGAAGATTTTTTTTTCTAATTAAGTTTTTGAATTTATTTATGTTTGAAATAATTTAGTTGATATTTTTGTAATATATTTCTGATTTTATATAAAGTTTTAAGAATGTTTTCATAAAAAAATAATGAATACAAAAGAATTAAATAATTTTTTTAGGAGAATGTTCATGAGAAAAGGAAAGGTAGGAAAATATTATTTTATAATTTTATAGAAGAAGGATATAATAGAAAAAAAATGGGGTGTGTTTAGTAATGCATGTTAATTTTTAAATTTTATTGGGGTGTGTTTAGAGTATTTTTGGGTGTGTTTAGTGGCACTCTAATTTTTTTATTTGTTTTCACCTAGAGAAGTTGTTGTTTCAATTATTAATTTTTTAAAAAAAAATGTCTATATAAACAAAACTCATCCAAATTCAAATTGAGAGAAGGGTATGCTCACCCTCGTCATCGTCATTTGCTCTTTGTCCACCCGTCCAACCACCCAACAAAGTATTATTTGATAATGATATGCTATGTTCTTTGAATAAATTGGTAATAAAACAAAGATTGATAATTTTCACTGTACTAAAATTTCAAAGTATGAATTTGTTTAGTTAATTTTTTTATGTTAAATTAATCTTTTTGTATTTTGTAATGAATAATGGTTTAAGAAAAAATGTTTGAATTGTTATCTTGATGTAGGTGGTTGTATAATGAGTTTTTAATTAATTTTGAAGTGCATTTTTATTATAAAATATTGATAATTAGTAGATAAAATTCATCTAGATTAAAAGAAAAACATACCATAAATATGCCCGACTATCGACCAACTTCTGCAGCCTTAGTTATTATCGTTCCCCACATAGTCAAAACTCATTAATCATTATTATTCTCTTTTTATTATAAGCTAAACACACCTTATGTTTATACCAAAAAGATTAACAACTAAATTAGAATATATTTCCTTCAATTCAAAATACTTATCATTTTAATTTAATGTACATATATAAAGAAAATTATTGACTTCAATTATCTGCATAGAAATTTTACAAGACACTTTGAAAATTAACACTCCCTCCGTTCCACAACACATTGCATATTTTTTTTATTGAGACATCCCATAATACTTTGCATACCTTTAAAACGAAATTTCTCATTAAACTCCACCCTCACAATATTCACATATTTACACAAAATGTTATTATTTTTTGGATCCACTCATACACTCAATCAAACTACTTTATTTACTTTGTATATAAAAGTATACAAAATTACTCTCCAACACACAATTTATTATACCTTTTCTTAAAATACATGCTCAAAAGTTAGTGCAATATGTTATCGGATGGAGGAAGTATTGTTTAAGATATTTTAAATAATTCTAAGGGTAAATTAGGATGAAATATAATTAGTTAAACATTAAAATGCAAAACATCATTTAAATAGTACTCTCTCCTATCAATTTCTTTTGTAGTTTAAATATATTTCACACGAATTAAAAAAATTATTAAATAGCAATAAACAGTATGTGGAATTTAACTATTAATACCATTCTATTTATATACTTGGTCATTAATACATACTATCACAATATTAAGTTGAAAGAAAAAAATTAGAATATGATACTCTCTTCCATTCTAAATTAGATATCATTCTAGTCTTTTACAATATTTATATAATATATATTATTTTGACATTTTCTCTCCCCACCCCTAGTTTAATTAGTAGCCATTTAAATTTTCCAGCAAACATGGGGTGTATATTATTTTCCCAACTAATTAATACTTCCTCCATCTATTTTTAATTGCTCAAAATTCATAAATTAATGTTCTTATTTAATTTTCACATTCCATAAATGATAAAAAAATAAATTTAACCCTCTCAAACACACTCTTTACAAATATCTTTAAATTCCATCTCATGTCACAAATAGTTAGAGAAATATCATTTTTAGTCCTGTAACTTGGAACGATTCCATTTTTAGTCCTGTAATTTTTTACTTTTTCAATTTTAGTCATAAATGTGTCAATTTTAATCATTTTTTGTCGAAAATTTTAAAATCTCGACGGAATAAGCATGTACACCTCACGTGACACTTTAATTTTTTTTTTACATGACAATCCACTTGTGTAGGTCGCTTGAAAAAATTAAAAAAATCTCAATTTTGAAGTGTCACGTGAGGTGCACATGCTTATTCCGTCGAGATTTTAATATTTTCAACAAAAAAAGACTGAAATTGACACATTCAGGACCAAAATTGAAAAAGTAAAAAGCTACAGAGCTAAAAATGAAACTGTCCAAAATTGCAGGACTAAAAATGACATTTTCTCCTAATAGTGACATACAAAAGTATCTATTTTTTGTCTCATTCTGTAAAAGGACCAAATCACCCTCAACAAAAATCAATTTTACTCCTCTTAATACTACTACCTCCGTCTTTATTTTGTTTGGCCACTTACTGTAGATCCTGATTTTAAGAAAAGTGAGAAATATTGGTATTAAATGGTGTAAAGTGGGTTTGGTGGAGGGGTATGAATGTCAATTCAACTTTAAAAAAATGTTGTTTATTACTATTAAATGGTATAAAGTGGATTTAGTGTGTGTAGTAGAGTGACATGTGGTATAATTAAGTGTTGTTTGCAAGGGGTATTGTTTTGTAAAAAAAATTGTTTTATTTCCCTTTTAGGAAATGATCAATCTAAATTAGGATGTCTATTTACGAAAAGTGGTCAATCTAAATTAGGACGGAGGGAGTCAGTGGCGGAGCCAGGAAATTCGTCAAGGGGGGCCAAAGGTCTCATGTACACTTAGGTGCACCGTGCACTCATAGTGCATTTTAGAATTGTACGACTTGTTATGCAGAAAAATGCAATTTATTTACACTGAACCGTGCAATTATTTTTCCATATTAATAGTTGCACGATTCAGTGTAAATAAGTTATATTTTTCAGTATAAAAAGTCACAAATGCACTACGAGTGCACGATGCACATGAAAAAAAGGCACACTTTGAAATTTAAATAAAAAAATACAGTGTTTATGACTTGGACACTAACACATTTGCCTTTTAAGGCCGCCCTCATACCACTTGACCACAAAATAAATTAATGATTTATACTATACACTAATATATATATTAAAGTTTTAGGGTCGGGCCAGTAGTGACCCCCTTGGCCCCATGGTGGCTCCGCCACTAAACGGAATAATAAATAACTATCTCATTAAAATTTAAAACTTGTGTCAATTTAGCTTGAGCAATCAAAAATATGATAGATGGAATAATAATTATTTTTAAAAATATATAATTATTCTTAGTTAAAGTTAATTGTCAAAAAAATAATTAATTTATCTGGTACAATTTGAATAACATCTAAAAAGAATGAGATGAAACATTTAATTTTTCTAAATTAAGATAAAATAATGGCTAGGTATTTTATGCGAATGCACAGAGTTAAGTCTTGCAAGTCTGCAAGACTAATTAAAAAGGGTGAAAACGAATCAGATATACTTAATACATAACTGCCAAGGTAATTATTTCGAGGACCCTCTTGTCGCATCCTATTGGTGAGATAGTGTGGTGGTCCTGTTAACAAAATCAGCACTTCAATTATTTTTTTGCCTATAATTTCTGTTTTTTCTGCACAAATATTTATGATGGACCACCGCCTATAAACTGTGAAATTTAATACTTACATTTATAATTTTCCTACTTGACTATTGGATATGGTGCCATTAAGTCTTTTGTCCACTATGATAATTTGTATTTTATATTAATTTATTTTATCTGTATTAACTGAGGAATGTTTTATTAATCTTATATGATAATTATGATAAATGATACGACTATTGACACAATCATGTAAAAGGAGTAACACTCCATGTATCATATATATAAATAAATTTTATCATTGTTATCGCAAAAATTATCATTATTATATATAAAAAAATTTATTATTTAAAAATATAAAATATTTTTTATAGTAATAATTTTTATATATAATAATAATAATTTTATATTAATATTAAAAATAATTAAATTCACGATAAACTTAGATTCACATAAAACTTCTTATAAAAGATTTATGCGTTGGTTCTTTTATGAATTTTTTATTGTATTATCCCATACTTCATTCGCCGTATTTCACCTGACCTGTTAGAGCAGTCAGTAGAAAATTATCCCAAATTATTTTATATTTTTAGCATTTTAAGAATAGAAAGAATAAAATATGTATAATCTTCTAAGTGAAAAGAAGTTTATTTCTTCAAATAATTGAAAATTTTATTAAGGATTATACTGTTTTTTTATATAATTTTTTAGAAATTCATTGGCTTGTGTTTTGGGGGTTCGAAAAAAAAGTGATCATGCTACTGTGAAAAAATATGCTAGACGCGCCCAATTGGGTGAAATTTTTGAATTAGATCATGCGACTTTGAAATCCGATGGTATTTTTCGTAGCTTTTTTTTTATTGGGATGTTTTTGCTTGAGCTGTACGAGATTAAAGTCTCATATACGGTTCTTGGAGGGGGTTTTCGCCTATCTCAATAAAGTCTATGATCAGGCAATCCAATCTTACTTGTGTAAGGCGGAAGCCCCCAAAAAAAGTTTTCAAAAAATGGGTGATCAAAATATTGGCTTACTATTATTCTCTTAATTAATTGATTTAAAATTTAACTTAAAACTTTAAAAGTTATAAATAATTCAATTCTAAATTTGAAAAAACATAATTAATTAACTTTAACAAATGCAAAACGTCATTTAAATGGAAAATATATGAAATTTCATAACTTCATCTAAAAAAATTGGAGAGAGTATCATCTGTTAGGGTTAAACAAAAAAAACAAAAAAAAAACTGAGTCTTTAATCATAGATAATTAGGGTATATCGATCTAAACTATGTACTGTATTAGAGTACTCTTTGTACTCCAATTGGTTTTGAATTTAAATATGATGATGTTGTATTTGAATTGTTTAATTATTTAAATCTTCTTTAAATGCATAATCTAATTTTTCAAATATAAAACTTAATACAGTATTTGAATTTGAATATCGGACAGAATAAAAAGAATTCGTTTAAATATTATTATTTTGTTTATCTCCCAGCTGGTGGGAGTTAATTTCATCTCCCCATCAATCTGCTGGAGTAAGCCTGCATTTTCCCTTTGCAAGTGATTATAATTTTTGTATGATCAGACTATACAATTCTAAATTAATTTTAGATTTTTTGATCTTCTATTTCCTACGACAGGACAAACAGACATTTGATGATTTATATTTGATCAGTACAAATCTATTGTCATTACAGATTTATTTAGCTCAATTAAGTAAATAATTCAAGATATCTTAAGAAAAAAATGTTGTTTTTGGCAAATGAAGAAGCTTCATGCTCACATGGTTCAATTGAGTTGTCAATATCACATTCCATTATACTGCTGTACTAACCCTGGTAAACTTTATAGTTCTATTTTGTTTCATCTTCAATTTTGGCTTTAATGTCATTTTCAGATATTGCGTTTAAAATATGGAATTACATGAAATGTGAAAAAAATATTTATAAATGGTAGGAATATTCATTTTAAAGGTCATCGACTTATTCTGGTACCGAAAGTATATTATTTAGGTACATGATTGATACATGAAGTTTACTGATTCCTTTTAATCTATATGTACCTAATCTTTATGATTAATGTTTAAAAAAAAATGCTCTCTCTGTGTATTAATGTTATTGTATAACATATGAATATGATAAATGAATATGTTGTGCACATAAATAATCTTTTCTGCGTCTTCTTTCGCACGACGCAACAATGGACTAAAAA
Organism: Stenogyne calaminthoides; assembly: GCA_037126765.1. Classification (NCBI taxonomy): domain Eukaryota; kingdom Viridiplantae; phylum Streptophyta; class Magnoliopsida; order Lamiales; family Lamiaceae; genus Stenogyne; species Stenogyne calaminthoides. Next base: position 4,282,108 of record JBBCBC010000022.1, on the reverse strand, counting down.
ACAAAAGGTCCACTAGCCCATCAGACAAGTGCTCACCAGTTGGATACACATCCCGCTCTTCCATCATGCTTTCGCCAGAGCACGCTTGATTTAAGCGACGGAGGGTGTTGGGCGCCAGAAGCCATCATACTGCAAAAATTATGCTCTCCCGGCAACCCAATGACCACTCACCAAGATAAGACAAACAAGGGTAGTGGTCGAACGGAAAACCAGACGAACAAAAAAGGAAAGACGAAGTCCAGATGAACAGAGAAGGAAGGACGGAAAACCAGACGAACAGAGAAGGAAAGACGAAGCCCGGATGAACAGAGAAGGAGAGACGAAACCTGCATTTAACAGAGGAGGACACGCTTCGCCTCGAAGGCGGCGCAGACAAGAAGAACCAAAGCATTTGGTTTACAACAACGTTTTCCAGGCAAGCAAAGCAACCTATCGGGGAGCGAGCACGCATACATGGCTAACGGAGGAGAGTGGAGAGTGGAGAGAAAAGAGTGTGCTTTCGCCCTAGAGGCGAACCGAGAATCAAATCGTGGTGTTTGGTTTTGGCGACGCTTGCCTCTCAAGCGACCACAAGGGGTCGAACCTCTGGAATACGGACCACAACCAAGCGAAAGCACTAGAATCGGGTCACCCAAGACACCACCATCACCACCGGATGACAAAGACGAAACTTCTTAAAGGGCAAGTAAAAGATAAATGTCAACCAAAGAAGCACAACAAAAACGTGGCAACACCACATAGATTCGTGCATGTTAAGAAATCGTCATCTCGTGCTAGCCAGGACACCACCAGCTCAAGCCTTGACATCACCAGCTCATCCAAAGCCTATAAATAGGCCCAAAAATAACAAAAGAAAGGTTAAAAAATTTTCCTAAGACAGCTCTTGTATCAACTCTCCCTCCCACATAACCATTGTGCTCGTCACTAACTTATTGTGTTCGACACACTCCCCAAACCATAAATAATATAATCCTGGCTTGGTATGCCCCCAGACGTAGTCAACTTTGTGATTTGGGTCATCAAATCCTTCTTTATCATCTGCTGATACGGATGTGCTCGTCATACACACACACAGTGTATTACACATCAATATTTTGTTTGTTAAGTCGTCACACACATCGCCACATCATATTATCCACGAAATACGACTTGCAACAATTGGCGCTAGAAGGAGGGTGGAAAAAACCAACTCATACACAATCCTAAAAAAATGAGGCAGAAAAAAGAAATATAATGTCTCAATCTAGGAATACTTTCGGATTCAGAGAGGTCGGGGACGAGCCGACCTCACGCTTTCGAGAAAGAGGCTCAAGATCGGCCTCATTTAAAAAATCGGGACCGTGGAAACCATCGATCTAGAAGATATCGCCCAACGATCCGATGGCCACAACAAAGGCCATCACTTTCTTATTTGCGAGCACAAAAAAGAGATGATGGACGATTAGGGAAAAAGAAAATTTAAGCGAGCACTTGGGGTCTCATGAGCAACTCAAAGAATCTACGGTAGTCCTTTTACCCAACCCACCAGGTTTATTATGCTTATGTCCTCGTGGCTTCTCATTATTTCATTTTGGCCGTGCCTACAAATGGTCGCACCTAAGCCAGACGACACGAACAAAGACGAACGAGCCGAGCCTTATGTTCACCGATTTAAACAAATCGTGCTTACGGATGCCGCAACAAAGCGAGCAATGGGTGCGGGTCGGTGACTAAATAAGGCGGCCCGAAAGAATAGTTATAGTGATCGCAAAAATATAAGGCGATCGCGATGCGGTTTGCGACAAAATAAGACGACCAATCCAATCGCAACTAAATAAGACGATTGAAAAACCAAAGAAGTCAGGTTGAACACAAGGACATATATCATGTTCGATTTCATTCAGAAGAAAATGGCACTACCGGCCAAATTACAAAAAAGCCACTTGGGCTATTTATCTGAGGTCTTGGCAGTGTGGTGTCGAGCACAATCTTGATAGCAAGCAGATCAAGAAAAGGGCTTACCAGGTAGGCGAGCATACGGGGCAACCCTGGAAGCACCCTACGTGCTCGTCACCTCAGGCGAGCACGCACCACACCATCAGGCGAACACACGAGAGTTCAACATTGTGCTCGCTCGGGAGCGAAGTGATTAATTTCGCTTTGCAAAGTAGCACGGGCGAGCACAAGAAGTGATAGACCTAGATCCTGGACCGAAGACATAATCGACCATCAAGAGGCTAACATCCACCAGATATCTGAAGCGAGCATCACTCGCTCAACACAAAGACAAGCCACCTGCAAGGCGACAACCACCTGGATGACAAGCCGGTGACTTCACGATGATTATGCCTGCCTCCTCGGCGTGGAAATACCTCCTTTTTGGTGACGATTATGCCCGCCTCCTCGGCGTGGCAATACCGCCCTTTCGGCGAAGATTATGCCCGCCTATTCGGTGATGGCCATACCCCCTTTTCGGCGACGATTATGCCCGCCTCCTCGGTGTGGCAATACCAACTTTTCGGCGATGATTATGCCCGCCTATACGGAGCTGGCACTACCGCCTTTTCGGCGATGATTATGCCCGCCTATTCGGCGCTGGCACTCTGCTTTTTTCGGCGGCGATTATGCCCCGCCGGCTTTACCGGCCTTCCGCATCCGGACGGCGATCTCGTATTCCGCCCGGCGGCGCTCCTCGCCATCTCGGTGATGAGATCATTCGCCCTCCCGGGGTTCATACGCCTTTATGGCATTGATCTGCCCGCCTTTTAAGGGCGGCCGCGCCGTCGATCGATGACGCCGTATTCCCGAGCGGCGCTCTTTCGCCATCTCGGCGACGAGATCATTCGCCATCCCGACATTCATCCGCCTTTACGGCGTTGATCTACCCACCTTTTAAGCGCCGCTGGCCTTCGACGGGCATAATCGCCAAGCGGCGCTCCCTCGCCATCTCGGCGACTTGAGATCATTCTCCTCCCGGCGTTCATCCGCCTTTATGGTGTTGACGCCGCTTTGCCATGCGCGGCCTTCCTTCGGCGACGCGTTTTTATTCTGCGAAGCGGCGCTCCTCGCCATCTCGGCGACATAATCATTACGCCCTCGAAGCGTTCATCCACCTTACGGCGTTGATGACGCCTCCTTTTCAGCGTTGGCCTTCGTCGCCAGCAGCGTATTCCGCCCGAGCAAAAGCGCCTCGCCATCTCGGCGGCGTAGATCATTCGCCCCGACGCGTTCATCCGTCTTTACGGCGTTGATCGCTTCGCCTTTTAGGCGCTGGCCTTCGCGGGCGAGCTGGCGTATTCCACCGAAGCGCTCCTCGCCATCTCGATGACGAGATCATTCGCCCTCCCGGCGTTCATCCGCTTTTTATGGCGTTGATCTGCCAGCGCTTTTAGCGACGCTCTTCGTCGTCGACGCGCGTATTCGCCCGAGCGGCTCCTCGCCATCTCGGCGGCGAATCATTCGCCCTCGGCGTTCATCCGCCTTTATAAGTTGATTCGCCCCACCTTTTAGCGCTGGCCTTTCACGCCGGCGCAGCGTATTCCGCGAGCAAGCGCTCTCACCATCTCGTGGCGAGATCATTCGCCCCCCGACGTTCATCCGCTTTTATGGCGTTGATCTGCCCTTATTTTAGCGCTGGACTTCGCGCCGGTGGCGCGTATTCCGCCGGCGAAGTGCTCCTTGCCATCTCGGGCGACAATATCATTCGCCCTCCCGACATTCATCGCCTTTATGGCGTTGATCTGCCTCGCTTTTAGGTGTTGGCACTTCGCGTCGGCGCGTGTATTCCGCCGAGTGAAGTGCTCCTCGCCGCCGTCTCGGATGATCATTGCCACCCTGGCGTTCATCGCCTTTTTTATGGCATTGATCTGCCGCTTTTTTAGCGCCGGCCTTCCACATCGGCGACGATATTCGGTAGGCGCTCCTCGCCCGTCCGTTGACGAGATCATTCCCTCCGCCCGTTCATCGCCTTTATGGTGTTGATCGCCAGCTTCTTAAGTGACGGCCTTACCGCGCCGGCGTAGCGTATTAAAGGGAAGCCTCCCTCGCCATCTCGGCGACAATATCGTCGCCCTCGGCGTTCTACGCGTACATTCATCCGCCTTTTAAGGCGTTGATCGCGTCGGCCCGTTTAGGCAGCGCTCCTCATCGGCGAAGATGTTCGCCCTCGGCGTTATTCGCCGAGAACCTTTTGCTTGCCTCGCCATCTCGTGAAAAGCGATCGTCGCCATCTGGCGTTCATCGCGTTCGTCGCACCTTTATGGCGTTGATCCGCCCCGCCTTTTATCGGCAGCAGCGTATTCTGGCGGACTTCACCATCTCGTGGACAAGATCATTAAACCCCGGCGTTCATCATTTTTTTTTTCTGGTGTTGATTTGCCCGCCTTTTAGGGTGTTGGCCTTCGCGTCGGCGTCGTATTCCGCCGAACAAAGTGCTCCTCGCAATCCGGTGGCGATATCATTACGCCCACGGCGTTCATCGCCTTTATGGCGTTGATCGCCCGCCTCTTATCGCGGCGGCCTTCGCATCGGCGGCGGCCTCGCGGCGCCGCCATCTCGATAACAATATCATTCGCCCTCGGCGTTCAAGCGCTTACGTTGATCGGCCCTCCTTTTAGGTGTTGGCCATCTCGGCGACGCGTATTCATTAAGCCCCTCGCCATCTGGCGATGAGAATCGTCGCCTCCGGCGTTTGATCCGCCTTTATGGCGTTTCTTCGCTTTTTAAAGTTGGCCTTCTCATCGGCGGCGTATTCCGCCGGCGAAGTGCTCCTCGCCATCTCGGCGATGAGATCATTCGCCCTCACGGCGTTCATCCGCCTTTACGGCGTTGATCTGCCCACCTTTTAGGCGCTGGCCTTCCGCATCGGCGACGCGTATTCCGCCGAGCGAAGCGCTCCTCGCCATCTCGGCGACGAGATCATTCGCCCTCCGGCGTTCATCCGCCTTTACGGTGTTGATCTGCCCGCTCTTAAGGCCTGGCCTTCCGCATCGGCGGCGTATTCCGCGGCGCGGCGCTCCTCGCCGCCATCTCGGCGACAATATCATTCACCCTCCGGCGTTCATCCGCCTTTATGGCGTTGATCTGCCTCGCTTTTAAGCGTTAGCCTTCATCGGCGATGTGTATTCCCACCCGCGGCGCTCCTCGCCATCTCGGGCGATAAAGATCATTCACCCTCCCGGCGTTCATCGCCTTTATGGCGTTAATCGCCCGCCTTTTAAGCGTTAGCCTTCCGCATCGGCGATCGTGATACGCCGGCGATCGCTTCCTCGCCATTTAGCGAAGATCATTCGCCCTCGGCGTTAAATCCGCTTTATGGCGTTATCACGCTTTTAAGCCCTTCGCGTCGTCGGCGTATTCATCGCCCTCGCCATCTCGGGGCGAGATCATTCGCCCTCGGCGTTCATCCGCCTTCTGGCGTTGATGTCTGCTTCGCGTAATCCGGCGTCGCGGGGATCGTCGCCATCTCGGCGGCGATCATTGCCCTGGCGTTCATCCGCCATCGTTGATCGCTTTTGCGTTTTTAGGCGGCCTTCATTGACGCGTATTCCTCCGAGGAAGTGCTCCTCGCCATCATCGGCGGCGTTGATCATTCGCCATCCTGGCATTTGGCTTTATGGCGTTGCCTTCGCCTTTTAGGCGTTGGCCGTCGGCGTATTCCGCCATGAAGCGCTCCGCCATCTCGGCGGAAAAGATCGTCGCCCTCGGCGTTCATCCGCCTTTATGGCGTTGATCTCTTTTTAGGTCGCCTTCCGCTTCGGCGACACATATTCCGCGCAGATCGCTCCCGCCATCTCGTGCGGCGATCATTCTCCCTCCGGCGTTCATTCGCCTTTTATGGTGTTGATCTGCCCGCCTTTTGGCGTTAGCTTTGGCCATCGGCCGGCGAGATCATTCGCGGCGAAGCGCTCACCGCCATCGGCGGCGGATCTTTATCGTCGCCTCCCGGCGTTCAATCTGCCCACTGCCTTTTAGGCGTTGACCTTCGCATCGGCGGATGCGTATTTATCCGGCGCTCCCGTCCATCTCGGCGGCGAGATCGTCGCCCTCCGTTCATCGGCGTTGATGAGATCTTTAAGCGCTTGCCTTCGCATCGGCATTCATCCGCGGCTCCCAGCGCATCCGGTGGCGATATCATTGCCCCGGCGTTCATCGCCTTTATGGCGTTGATTGCCTTTTAGGCGTTGCCTTCGCATCGGCGCAGCGTATTCCCGCAGCGTGGCGCTCCTCGCCATCTCGTGATAAGATCATTCACCTCGCGTTCATCGTCATTCATGCGCCCGCCTTTTAAGCGTAGCCTTTATCGGCGTTGATCTGCCCTGGCGATATCATTCGCCTGCGGCGTTCGTCGGCCTTGATCGGCAGCAGTATTATTCAATACGCGGCGAAGCGCTCCTCGCCATCTCGGCGGCAAAAAGATCGTCAACGCCTTTTCGCCCGTCTGGCGTTCATCCTAGCGTATTGGCGTTGATCGCCGGCGCCAGATCATTAGCCCTCACGATTCATCGCCTTTGATGTTGATCCGTCCGTCTTTCGGCCTTCCGCTCCAATGACGCGTATTACGCCCGGCGGCGCTCCCGCCATCGGCGACAAGATCATTCTCCGCGTTAATCCCGGCTACGCCCGTTGATCGCCCTTTATAATGGTGTTGATATCCAAAAAACGCTCGACAGCGTGTAATCGGTGGCGATATCATTCGCCCTCACGACGTTCATCGCCTTTATGGCGTTGATCTACCATACTTTTATGCCTTGGCCTTCGATCGGGCGGCGCTTTATTCTCCGGCGGCGCTCGCCATCTCGGCGACAATATCATTCGCCCTTCATGCGTTCATCCGCCTTTACGGCGTTGATCTGCCCTCCTTTTAGGTGTTGGTCTTTCGCGCCAGCGTGCATCATACGCGGCGAAGCGCTCCCTCGCCATCTCGGCGGCGAGATCATTCGCCCCTCCGGCATTCATCGCTTTATGGCATTGATCCGCCCACCTTTTAAGGGCGGCCTTCCGCGCCAGCGTATTAAGCGGCGGCGCTCCTCGCCATCTGCGAGATCATTCACCCTCGGCGTTCATCCACCTTACGGCGTTGATACCGGCCTTTGAGGCTGGCCTTCGCATCGGCAATGCCCAAAATGCTCCTCGCAATCCCGGTGACGATATCATTCGCCCTCACGACGTTCATCCGCCTTTATGGCGTTGATCTGCCCGCCTCTTATGCGCTGGCCTTCCGCATCGGCGACGCTTATTCTGCCGAGCGAAGCGCTCCTCGCCATCTCGGCGACAATATCATTTGCCCTCCCGATGTTCATCCGCCTTTACGGCGTTGATCTGCCCTCCTTTTAGGTGTTGGCCTTCCGCATCGGTGACGCGTATTCCACCGAGCGAAGCGCTCCTCGCCATCTCGGCGACGAGATCATTCGCCCTCCCGGCGTTCATCCGCCTTTATGGCATTGATCTTTCGCGCTTTAGCAGCGGCCTTCGCGTCGGCGGCGTGTATTCCGGGTGGCGCTCTCGCCGGCTTCGGTGACGAGATCATTCGCCCTCCCGATGTTCATCCGCCTTTATGGCGTTGATCTACCCACCTTTTAGGCTCGGCCTTTTCGCATCATTTCGCCGCGAGGCTTTCACCGCCCGTCGGCGGCGAGATCGTCGCCACTCGGTGTCTTTTTAAGCCGGTGGCCTTCGCGTTATCAGCGTATTCTGCGAACGGCGCTCCTACGGTGTGAATCCCGTTGGCGAATATCATTACGCTTTCGCGGCGTTCATCGCGCCTTTATGGCGTGGATTTGCGTCCGCCTTACGCGAGCAAGCGCTCCTTCATCCCGATGGCGATATCGGCCCGCGATGTACTCGTGCGGATCGCTCCCTCACCATCTCCGTTAGCCAGAGAATCATTCACCCTCCGTTCATCCGCCTTTATAGCGTTAATCGGCCCACCATTTGTGGCCCGGCCTTCGCATCAACCGCCGCCATATTAAGCCCAAGGCTAAAAGCGGCTCCCGCCGTCTGTAGAGATCGTGCGCCCTCTCGGCTTTCATCCGTCTTTATGGCGTTGATCGCCCACCTTTGGCGCTGGACTTCCGCGCCGGCGTAGCGTATTCATGCGGCGAAGAGCTCCTCACCATCTCGGTGGCGAGATCATTAACCCTCGGCGTTCATCCGCCTTTATGGCGTTGATCGCCAGCCTTTTAAGCGGCCTTCCGCAGCGTATTCGCCCGGCGAAGTGCTCCTTTCCATCTCGGCGGCGAGATCATTAAGCCCTCGGCGTTCATCCGCCTTTCGGCATTGATTTGCCCACCGGGCAGTGGCCTTGGCGACGGCGTCGTATTCCGCCGAAGCGCTCACCGTCGTCGCGGCGAATCACCGCCCTCTGGCGTTCATCCGCCTTTCTGGCGTTGATCTACCGCCTTTTAGTCAGCCTATACGCATCGTGCCAGCGTACTCCACCGGCGAAAAGCCCCTCGCCCGTCGGCGATGAATCGTCGTCATCCGGCGTTCATCCGCCTTTATGGCGTTGATCTGCCCGCCTTTTAGGCGTTGGCCTTTTGCATCGGTGACGTGTATTCCGCCGAGCGAAGAGCTCCTCGCCATCTCGGCGACAAGATCATTCACCCTCCCGGCATTCATCCGCCTTTACGGCATTGATCTACCCGCATTTTAGGCGCTGGCCTTCCGCATCGGCGACGCGTATTCGTCCGAGCGAAGCGCTCCTCGCCATCCCAGCGATGAGATCATTCGCCCTCATGGCGTTCATCCGTCTTTATGGCATTGATCTACCCACCTTTTAGACGCTGGCCTTTCTCATCGGCGAAGCGTACTCCGCCGGGCGAAGCACTCCTCGCCATCTCGGCGACGAGATCATTCGCCCCCGAACTACCCAAAATTTGTGGGCATACCGCACTACTTTCAAAACATCCACGGGTGAGACTCCGTTCGCTTTAGCTTTTGGTACGGAAGCGGTTATTTCGGCATAAGTCGAATTCCTGAGCCACCGAACTATGTGTTTTGGCGAACATACCAATGACCAAGCGCTCACCCTTAGCACAGACTTGTTGGATGAAAAAAGATACGAGGACGACCTCAAGAATGCCATGTATAAACAAAGGATCCGCAGATTCAAAATCGGTGAGCTTGTCCTCAGGCGAGCAACGGGGGTCCCAGGTGGTGTGTTCGGCCGAGCGTGGGAAGGTCCATACCGAATATCGGAGCGCTTGCTAAACGGAGCATACGATTTGGAGACGATGGATGGAACTCTGGTTTCCTATTCATGGAATGCGTTAAATTTGAAAATATATTATCAGTAATGGTGAGCGCAACAAAAAAACCAAGGTCGAGCACAAGCCTGTGTTCGCCTAGTCACGAGCACATGGTCAGAACAAGGGGTGTTGAAAACATAACCAGAAAACCTTTGCTCGACCGGCAAAAGACAAAGACATCAAGGCATCAATAAGGTTATTACACGAGTGTAAATTTGTAAGCAAGTCTTGTCTACAAAAAAAGAGTTTTAACAAGTATGGATAAGAGCCTCAAAGATTAAAAACATCCTGTGTGATGTTTATTCATTTATCTAGTTTGTTTGGCCATATGCCCAATCGCGTCGCATCGTAATAAGACGACCAGAATCCAACAAGAATCGGACAGAGCAGAGTTTGTGTTTGCTTGGCGAAAGAACGTGTGCTTACCATGCTCGTAACAAAGCACGCATTAAGTACATAGGTTGCACCATAAATAAGATGACCAGAGCAGAAGTGATCGCCAGTTACGTAAGTCGATCGCGAACGAGAACGGGTTGCACCTAAATAAGCCAACCATCATGATTGCACCAACGTAAGACAATCATAAAACGAAGTCAAGTTAAACACAGACACATTAGATGGTTCAGTTCTTATACGGAAAAACAGGCCCTAACGGCCAAACATACAAGAAGACCCACTAGGAGTCAAACATCAAAAAGACCATTCCGGCCAAACAGAAACGAGGCAATCCTAGTCTAAACACAAAGAAACTTCAAACAACAAACCAGAAAAAGCTTAAAAACTTTGAGGTCAACAGAGGAACTTTCTATCCTTGAATGCTTTGCTCGCCACCCAGAGCGTTATGCTCGCCATCATCCCGAGCACTCTATTCGTCACCTGGAATTTTATCTCCAGCCTGCTCGCCCGTGTTGAGGTTATCCCTTTCCGGCTCCTTGATCGCCTCATCCTCAGGAGGATCAACTACCAGAACCCCTTCTGGTAAAAATGAGAAGTCCATATCAATGTCCTGAAGGTCGGCAAAAGGGAGATCGCGAACAGGGACCGGAGGATAGTCGACCAACCATTCTTTCAGATCGGTTTTAAATGGCTCGAGCTGGTCGACCGGAAATATACGAAGAGTTGTACGCATGGCATCCGCGAAGGCACAGGCATAGGAGAAGTTGATCATCTCCTGATGATAATCTTCTGTGAACATCTTCGACTTCTCAACACCAAGGTTGGGGTGATCTCTTCTTCGGCCTGGTGCAGATGAACACTCAGCTCTTGGTTGTCTTTTTCTTTGGGTCGAAACTTCACAACGGCCATCCCAGCCAAGTAAAAAAGTCTATCCTAGTCAAACACAGAGTTTACAAAGAAAATGTCTGAGAAAGGGCTCATTATCGGAGTCGGCGTGAGCGAAAAAGTTGACGGTCCCATCTTATCTGGCGCCTGTTATACCCACCCCGAGCCCTCCTCTCCACGATGCTGTCTACTCTGCTCGTATCAACTATTATATATCGCCCCCATGCTCCTGCGTCTGTGTCCTCATCATCGGATGGGGGCCCACCATCTCGACTCCCTCTGCGAAATAAGAAATCAAGGTGATTTCACGGAGATCGGTAAAGCGAGATGGTGACAAGACTCCCCACTAGTTTGGGCGAACCACGGGACCTCCGTCGAGACGAGCATAGGCGCGTCGGTTCGACGAGCCTGAGACCTCACTGTTTCGGGTGAACCACCACCATCAATTGTGCTCGTCCGGACTTTTGGTGATGACACCTTGGCGGCTACCGGCGATGAGATCGTCGGCGGCCTTCGGCGGCAACCGGCCCGCTACCGGCGTCAACTTTCCTTCTACCTCGGTGATGTCGATTTGCCATTTTAGCTTAATTATTCTCCACCTTCTACCGGCGATGAGATGATAAGCCTTTATGGCGGACCATTCCGCGCTTCTCGGCGTCGAACTTTCCCTTTACCTCGGTGATATCTAGTCCGCCGTTTTAGCAAAGTATTCTCCGTCTTCTCGGCGATGAGATCATCGGCCTTTCTGGCGATAACAGCCCGCCTTCGGCGTCGAACTTTTTCCGCTTCTCGGCGATGTCCAGTCCACCATTTTAGCGAAGTATTCTCCACCTTCTCGGCGATAAGATGCCGCCTTCGTTGGCAATTGCGTGCTCGTCCGTCGAAGTGGTCGTCGATGAGCATAGAAAAGACTAATCTGAAGAGGGCTCGCTATCTCGAGTCTGGCGCATAAAAAATTGGCAGCAGCGTGGAAAGATCTTCAACCCGGAGATTCACAAGCGATTCAAAGAATCTACGGACAATCATTTTTGCCCACCCCTCCAGCACCGAAATATGACGACCAGAACAAGGAGGTACAAGCAACAACAAGCTTTGTGTTCTCGATTTGGCATCAATTGAGTGATGGTAATGTCTCACTCAACGAGCAAATGGGAGATCGCCGGATGAAGAAGGAATTGGAGGCCACCTCCATGGTGTCATGATTTACTGCCACACAACCTTCGGGAGGCTAATTCACATGCTCATCAGGTCCGGGCACCCAGAGAAATACATCTTTCGAAGTATCATAAGCCCGGTACAACTGGCCAAGCCAGTCTGCATCGATTATGCTTGCAATTCTGCTCGCCGATAATTTATTCTCAACGGCAATCCGATGAGGCTGATCGGGCCAATCAAAATTGTATTGAGCACTATATTCAGCGTAACTCAAGATATGGAGCCGTCCAAGCGCGATGTTCTACTCGCTATCGACCTCCACATTTTGCTCACCTACACCATCGACTCTATACTCGGCCCCAACATTATGCTCGTCAGTTTTTTTTTTGTTTCAGATTCACCAATAGTATAATCACCTACAACCCGGGCACCATCCCTCGGCGACAACCTATTCTCATCGGAGTCATCCAGAAAAATATAACGTGCTCTCGACCTAGCTCGTTTATCGCCTCCTTGGAATCAGAGGAGAGAACGACAAATGGCTTCCGAACCCTCCGGTGAGGTCGTGGTCCAAAAGCATCCACCTTTGATGAACAAGCCATGCTGCGAGTAAATGGGCGGCGAGGTGAAGACACCAACCCCCGAGAAATCTTAGACCCCTCGGAGTTGAATAAAGAATCGAAAGAGATGGAACGAGATAGCATAAAAAAAAAAAAAAAATTTTCACGGAGAAGGCGAGGTTCGGAGTTTCGAGAAAGAAGAAGGAATGATTGCCTCGGGATCGCCCCTACGGAGAAAGCGAAAACGATGCCTCGATCTCCCTCTCTAAGGCCTTCATCATCGGGCCCCCATGACGAATTTAAGCGGCGGCCCGGGGGGGTATTGTTGTGCACATAAATAATCTTTCGCGTGCGTGCTCGCATCGCGACGAACACGTGGACCGATAAAAACAAAGGTGCCCGCTAGCCCATTAGACAAGTGCTCACCGATTGGATACACATCCCATTTCTTCCATCTATGCTCGCCAGGAGCACGCCAGTTTAGGCGACCAGAGGGTGCTGGGCGCCAGAATCCATCATACTGCAAAAATTATGCTCTCCCTTGGAACCCAATGACCACTCGCCAAGATAAGACAAACAAGGGTAGTGGTCGAACGGAAAACCAGACGAACAAAAAAGGAAAGACGAAGCCCAGATGAACAGAGAAGAAAAAGCGGAAAACCGATTTAACAGAGAAGGAAAAACGAAGCCGGATGAGAGAAGGAGAGACGAAATCGCATTTAAGCAGAGGAGGAGGACACGCCGCATTCCGGCGAAAGCAGACAAAGAAGAACCAAATCATTTGGTTTACAACAACATTTTCCAGGCAAGCAAAGCAACCTATCGGGGAGTGAGCACGCATACATGGCTAACAGAGGTCCGGGAGAGTGGAGAGCAGAAGAGTGTGCTCGCCCTAGGAATCAAGGTCGTGGTGTTTGGTTTGCGGCCGCGCCTACTCAACGACCACAAGGGTCGGGCCTCGCGAGTACGGACCACAACCAAGCGAGCACTAGAATCGGGTCACCCAAGACACCACCATCACCACCTGGATGACAAGTCGAATACTTCTCGGGCAAGTAAAGACAAATGTCAACCAAAGAAGCACAAACAGAAAACGTGACAACACCACATAGATTCGTGCATGTTAAGAAATCGCCATCTCGTGCTAACCAGGACACCACCAGCTCAAGCCTTGACATCACCAGCTCATCCAAAGCCTATAAATAGGCCCAAAAATAACAAAAGAAAGGTTCAAAATTTTTCCTAAGATAGCTCTTGTATCAACTCTCCCTCCCACATAACCATTGTGCTCGTCACTAACTTATTGTGTTCGACACACTCTCCAAACCATAAATAATATAATCCTGGCTTGGTATGCCCCCAGACGTAGTCAACTTTGACGAACTGGGTCATCAAATCCTTGTTATCATCCTGCATACAAATGTGCTCGTCATACACACACACAGTGTATTACACATCAATATTTTGTTTGTTAAGTCGTCACACACATCGCCACATCCTATTATCCACGAAATACGACTTGCAAAAGAATATATGACAAAAAAACTTATGTAAATTTGGCTTTACATACATGAACTTTTTGCTTCAAGTATTATTGTTATACTGTATTATTTACTATTACTGTTATGTATAAATATAAATCACTATTATATATATTTACTATTATTATATATACATCATCAATATTATTTATGTGTTCTATTATTATTAAAAAAAACTAATTAGCATTAATTTTTTAAATAATGATATGATCATAACAGTAATGGTGCATATATATAATAGTGTCACTCATAAAATAAAGTTTATGTGTGAATATCACTGAAGACCAACTCAATGAATGAATATGAGTTATAAGTTCCAAATCTATACAACATACATTTAACATAACTATACATGATTTAAATATATTTCTATTATGTATAAAAGTATTTACAACTTAAAGAATTATTAATCTCACTAGATAAATTGATTCTTGGCATCTATTATGGATGAGGGGTATTCTTGTGCATTTATATTATGTTTTATGAAAAAATTGCATATTTCAGTGTAATAAATAATAAATTTTAGTGTAATAAATTACAAAATTTTAAAATACATTATGAAAGTGTATGATCCACCTAGTACACAGAAGATTTACTTTTTAATTAAATATAATGTTGCGGAATAATATAAATAAATAGATAAATATCAATTCAAAAATATAAATCAACACAAATTTCCTTGTAAAGCTTGTTCATACTGTAAAATTATACAATTACACTTATAAATTGATACCATCAAACTTATAAGCTGATACAATATAAGTGTATTTTAGTGTTAGAGTGGGTCTCTTGTGCACCGTGCACTCGGGTATAGGAGTGACCCATTAGGAAAATGAGATCTTGCCATTAGTGAAAAAGATGATCCACAATAAAAAAATGGGCAGGGTCAAAGTGAGAGCACAGATCTAGAGTCTGTGCACCAAGTGCATATGAAACCTTGCCTTAGTGTTATGGTATCAACTTATAAATATAGTCGTATTAATTGATAAGTTTTGTGGTATTAATTTGTAAGTGTAATGATATAAATTACATACTATGAATAAGTTTTATCGAAAACCTACTCGTAATGTTCCTTATTTTGTCCCCCCAGGTGCGTCCTCTGTAATTACTATTGGGCTGACACTGAAGCTTGGAAAGATACCAAGTGGTGGCCCACATTCAAGAAGGGTAGACAATGATCCCCCGATAATCTTGCTCTTTTCTTCATTAATTCCCTTGACGGACCTGATCTCGACAATCTGGCGATGAAAATTTGGGGAGTATGGAAAGAGAGATGCGATATGACTCACAAAAAAGGATCCCACCGCAAGGAAATTACCCTTCAAAATTCGGCTACCTGGACCGATGCACTGCTCCACCAATATCAACAAGCCAGACGTCTGCTGATCCTGAAGACCCCCTCTAATCCCGGGCGGATCTCCCAGCCTACTTGTGTTATTCCCCCTGGTTGTTTCACCTTGAATGTCGACGCAACTTACAAGGAATCCTCCATGGCCTACGCTGTTGGTTTCTACATCCAAGATCCGAACATGAAACTGTGGGCTGCAGGCTTTCACAAGATTAATCCCTCTAGTACGGTTTTGGCAGCTAAACTCAATGCCATCATTGATGGAATCTCCTTCTGGCTGCGATGGTCCCCAGGACCAATCTCGGTTCTTACAGACTCATCCGATGCAGTCCAGGCCATCCGATCTGATGACACGTATTGGGGATATGAAGAATTCCTCATCGGCAAAGCGCAAAAGTTGATTTCAAACACCTCAGTGAAAGGTGTTTGGTATTTCCCAAGAACTGAAAACACGATGGCCCATAAGCTCGCTAAAATGGCGACAAAATCTCCCCAACCTCAAGCTTGGAAGGGTGATGACATTCCTAGATATTTTCTGTCTTTAGCTCTGGCCCATTCCACAGACTAATCATCTGGTGTGAGCTTCTCAGAAAAAAAAAATCCTACTCATAATTAAATCAATTCGCTTTTATATCTTATATATTTTTTATTTTATCATACATCCATCAATATGTGTTTTATCATATATTTTTTTTAACATACATCCATCCCATAAAAGTAAAAAGTAACACTCCACTAACTATTATTTTAATATTATTTCCCCACTTTTCATCCCAACTATCCCAAATACCTTCACTTTTCATCCATTAAATATTGTAAAAGCTCACTATCTATAATTTTAATATTATTTCTTAAACAATTTAACAAAAAAAAGTGGGACAAATATACGGGGAGACGGAGGGAGTACTAATTAAATATGCATGTCTTGATTGGCGGGTTCAACATAAATGACGAGGGAACTTAGGTTTTCAATATATATATATATATATAAATAGTATAAAAATATTGTAATTAATTGAAGTATAAGTTCTTAATATTTTGGTGAATGCGTTGGAAATTGTAATTGAAGGACCAAGCAAGTGAAAAATGAATGAATTAAATGGCAGGTTAAAAGGAAATGAAGAGAGTAAATGTAGTGCCATCAAATAATGTTAGAAATTCTCTATTCTCCCTTGGTAGAGAGTTGGAGATATTTAACATTTCAATGGAACATTCTACATTCTACATTTCACACTCAATTTGAGCTTGAATTTAATTCCTTCGGTTTATCAAATTTATACTTTCAATATATTACAATTATTTGCATAGAACTCCTAAACTATTGATTGATGATGACCTTTGGTGGAGCATCTAGTGCCAATGTTTTTATAATTGGACCGGTGATCAAATCGGCTTGGGCATCAATTGGTGGTTCAGTCGATTGGACTAGTCGAATCGACGGTCTAACTGTTAAAATGATCTCTATTAATTTTTTAAAAATATTTCATATATTATATTAAAAAATGAAATAAATATGCACCTATAAATATTAAAATTATTAACTTATAAGTTTCATATTGTAATAAACATAATAGAATCAAGACAACACAACATAACACAATTTAAAATACTAAAATTATGATAGTAATTGGAACGTATAAAATTAATTCATAATGTAAGAAAATAACTGCTATTCCTTTTGTTTCATAATAAGTGTCGTTTTAGATAATTGGTATATAATTAAGAAACATAAATCACTTTATCGAGTCATTAGTCAAACTAACGATCTTAATTGAATCCTAGACAATAAATCAGACATTCTCAATATATGAGGTACGTTGCGAGAAACTTGCAACTACCTGTAACTGTAACATGGGCTATTACAATTTCCTCATTTCATTCACGAATACTTGATTAGTCTTGAACATGATAAAGTGTTTATTCAAATAACTTAATCACTTTATCTCCAATCACTAATTGATCACTTATGTCACACTTGGCCACAAAGTCCAAGTTGACATGCATTGGCCAATGACTGATCCAATTATGATGAGAATGTGAGTATTCTCTCTGAATCCACTTTGAGGAATGAATCCTATTCTTGGCTCAACTACCACGCACATGCACTTCGTGATGAACCCAATCCAAGCCATATCTACCCATGGAAGGGTGTAAGCGTCGATCATGGTCAAAGTTCATCACTCCACACATATCGTGCATATTGACCTCAAGTCAAAGGAGTATCGCATCACTCCCACTAACCGAGACACCCATAGACACATATAGTGGAACTACATCAAACGATTTCTCGGATGTGTACACCAATACCCTCTAAGGTATTTGTGCATCCATCATGAGATACCCAGTATCTTGTAGTAAGTGAGATCTTACTGCACTCTCCAAGCGTATGATGCAGATCGCACACCAATCTCCACTGTATCATCAATATCCCTTTCTTGATGATCCTTGATCGGGGCTATTTGAGAAGCATGCTTAAGTCATCTGAGTTCTCACATACTCAATGACAGCAGTGATTCAGGGGAACACAGATAAGAACAAATGTAAACAATCAAACATATTATTCTAATAAGTGTAATGCCACACATCTAATATTAAATAAACAATAATATTAAACCAACACTGAATATTATCTGAGTATTATGTCCTTACAATAGATTGTCTCTAGAACACTAACACTAACATGCGATGCAAGCAAACAAAAAGCTTGGACCTGAAGAACTCAAAAGCCATATGAGCAAGAGAGGGATCGGACGAGGAGACTCGTCGAACGATTGGAGCCGAAAATAAAAACTGAGCGGAGGAGACAAGGCCGATGTGTGTCATCGAGATATAGTTCCGTCGTGATAGAAAACGATGAAATAGAAGAGAAGAAGAGTGATGATCGAGGGGACCGTTGATCTATGATGTGCAGCGAAGGAGACCAGCTCACTACACGAGGGTTTTGCCATCGAAGGGGATCGTTCGATCGGCGGCCGATAAAGAAGACGAGTTTACCGGAGCAGAAAAGAAGAAAGCGGCGGAAAATAACTTTTTTTTATTACGTCGGCGGCTGTGACGGTCGACTAGGAGCGGTACCGTCAGGAATCCCTAGAAGATCGAAGTATTCTGCCATATGAAGTTTCTGTCATTACCACATTAATTAAATGAAATGTGAGGAAAAGCTTGATGGGCACCATGCGGATCATGGTGTTGGAAAGAGGATCGGTTGTTGAGGAAGCATTCATTGGAAAATTCCATCGAAGGGGACCGTATGATCAGCGCAGAAGATGAGAAAATTAAGGTTAGGATCGATTAAGCTGATACCATGTGAGGATGATTTAACTCGTATGAGAATAATTTGAAAATCACCATTGAATTGGTGAGACTAATCTGTTATTCATTATATTTTAGAACACAATATGATGAACCTATTTATATTAGAAATTAGAGAAACAAAAAGGGGAAATCCTAAATCTTGATGTCCAAGTAAATTTTGGAGACAAAATAATCTTGGTGGCCAAGTATTTCTTGGTGACCAAGGAAATTTTAATAAATACAAATTATCTTCTTTCTTATTTTGTGGTTGACTTGGTTAAATCACTTGATTTAATCCTAATACAATGTGTATAGGATTTTAGAGTAGATGAAAGAGAGAATGTGGAGTTGGTGTTTAGCGACTCTTTAATTCCTTGTAATACATCTATGATAGTGTGGTTAGAGAATCCTAGAATTATACTAGAGTGTTGTGGATTATCTTTGTAAATATACTTGTAAATATTTCTCTTGGGGTACCTTTGAGTGTATGAAATAAAAAAAAAAATTGTCTGATAAAAAATATAAAAATTTGGTTAATTGAGATATTACTATCATATAGATTAATATGTTTTTTTTCATAAATTAATAAACTCTATGTCCCAACATTTTATTCACATGTGAAGTGACACTACAAGAAAATAGTACACCGCCTAAGAAATTTTTCAACATGTCTACGGAATTTTTAGAGAAAATAATTTTGTCCTTAAATAGTAAGGATTATCTATGACTTGCCTACAATATTTTCTAATCATATAGGTCATTTGTAAACTATAAATATAATTGCCCACTGAAATGTAAATTGCCTAGAGAATTATTTGCGTAGGTAAGTTTGCCTACGGAAATTACAAATATGTAGGTAGTTTGTTTGTAGGTAATTTGTTTGTCTACTAAAATTCTAAAAATTCATAGGCAAGTTGTAGACAATCCTCACTATTTAAAAACTAGATTATTTTTGTTGAAAAATTTCGAAGGTCATTCTTTATTTTCTTATAGTTCTTGTAGGGTGACAGACATATTAAGAAAAATGTATAATTAGTAGGATTTTAAGGGGTAATTTTTTAAAAGCTTTATGTATAAAGTAAAGAGATGAGTTGAATTATGTACATGTGTAGGGTCAAAAGTAATGACATTTTGTGAGGATGAAATTTATAAAAAAAATATATTTTATTGGGGTATGAACATAATGTTGAAACGCTTAAAAGAAAGAAAGTGTGACTAAAATCATGACTCGGACCATCTTTCAATTAAAAGACCCAATTTATTTTAAAATTTACGCAAAAACTTGTATGCAATTATAGGTGAATTGGTTTTTGGAATTAGGGTTAGGGCGATTCTTGACGTTATTCTTAAATAAAGAACAACAACATCGACCATTTCTTCTTCTTCTTCTTCTTCCTCTTCCTCGCATCGCAACAAACACAACTAGATCTCTGTTGACTTTGATGACGGTACGTCTCTAGGTTTTTCCTTTTCTTCTCTTGTTCTTCTTTTTTCCTTTTACTTCTCTTGCTAGATCTCTGTTGACTTTGATGGCGGTACGTCTCTAGGTTTTTCCTTTTCTTCTCTTGTTCTTCTTTTCCTTTTCTCTTCCAAATGGCGGTGCATCTCTAGGTTCTTTTTTTGATGGCGACTAGATCTCTTATTCGATGATAGTTTAGAGATGAGAAGATTCTCTGTTGATTCTCACGTTGTTCTTTTAAATCTGTAATTTTGGACTTGTTTTCGTGCTTGTACTGATTTTTTTTCATGTAATAACACTCGTTTGTTCATACTGTAACACTATTTTATTCATGTAGTAACACATCAAGTTGTTCTTTAAATCTGTTATATTGGACTAAGGATTTCTGGTAACACAATTTTCTTCATAGGTCAACGCTTTTTGTTCATATTTTTTAATAATATGTAACAATGTACACATGTCGTTTCTCTAAGTTTCATTTTTTTTTTCATGTAGTAATACATAGATGTAGTTACACACTAATTTTTAAAAAAAAAATTATGTGTTCAATAAGAATTGAACCTGCGACCAAATATACTAAAAGCAAACTTAAACCACTAGACTACAACACATATTTGACAAAAATATCTTTCTATAAATATAAAAGCGGGCGCCCAACCTGGAGACCAATCCCGCACTGCCCGCCCCGCCCCACCACGATCCGACCCGACCCCCGAATTTTATTTAAATTAAATTTAATTGTAGTGTATTACACATATAACTATTGTTTAATATTTCACAAGAGGCCTCGAAAATATATCACTTAAAATTTGGTTAAAATTAAATTAATTACATGGTATAATTGATGTTTCAGAATATTACTCCATAAAAATGAATGTATATCGAACAAAATCAAATAATTACATATTCCACAAACAATCACAAAATCAATAAGAAATTAAGATATGAAATCTGAAAATGAAGTTTCTTCGCAAATCGCAACCAAGGCCATCCTTCTCAATCAAAATTGTGAATACGCGGTTGGATTCTTCTATTTAAACAGAATATTTTTTTTATACGTATATAGGCATAAAAATATAAAAAATAATAAAATATTATTTAAGGAAAACATTATACACAGAGGTCTGCACGCAGCACGAGTGACGGTGCATAAAAATGGGCACCCCAAAATATGCATAAAACCCGTTGCCCATAACTCCATATGGATGTGCAATGCAACAACGTCGGATCACTGCCCGCCTTTTGATATCATATCCTTGTGTGCATAAGTGCACAACTGAACTAATAAAGATGGAACGTTTTAGCTCCAATGGGCACCATGTAGGGCACGATATCGTCTGTTTCAAATGTAGTGTTCCACTGTATATTTTATAATTTATGTTAATGACACATAGTATTGACAAAAATATTCAACGAATCATTATAATTCGAGATTCATGGGTTAAAAATCTAAGAAGTGAAATAATCTTAAAATATAAAAAAAATGGCACAGAGGAATTAATTTGACCATCTAGTGATAAGAATTTTGGGGGTACGGGGATAAATTCTCCGCTTTGTTTTATTATTAGTGTCAGCTATTTGATAATATTTCTTTTTTAATTTTTTACGCAATCCAATAAAGCATAACTAATTGTGTTTAAAGTTTTGAATTTAATTATAAAATTTCTAATATATTCTTATTTATTAAATATAAAATCAAAGATAAGAAAGTATTATTATGTACATCTTGTGCGTCTTACATAACTACTACAATTTTGTGTAAGAACTAACACTATTGCTTGTAAAATGTTAGTTCTTACAAGTAATAATATTAATGGTTTATAGTGCACAAGAAGCAGATAATAATTTGTCAAACACAACAATGTTAATCTCAATTAACATTAAATAAAAGTATTTTAAATAATTTATACACTTTTAATAAGGAAGGGGTTTATAATTTTATACGAACTCTCGTATGAAGTTTGTCCATACTATAAAATTAATATTATTATACTTATAAATAAGGAAAGGATGAATAGGCATCGCAATCTCTGCACTTGCCACCTATTCGACGAGTGCCACGTCACTTACACGATGACGCTTCTAGATCTACCCCACCCACTCCCACCTCTTTCCTATTTCTATTAACTCACCTCTCTCAACTTTGCTCACACACGCACCCAAGGTGTATCTGTGCTTTTTTTTTTGATTCGATACCCTAAACAACTCAAATCCAATGGGAGAGGTTTGATTCGATACTCGATAATTGTATTAGTCTCTGTTAATTTCCACCGCTTTTTGTTTATTTTTATTTCCCTGTTTTGCAGGAGGAAAAAAAATCGGAGGAGGCTAAACCGGTTGAAGACAAGAAGGAGGAAGCTAAGCCGGTTGAGAAACCGGCGGAGGAAGGAAAAAACGAGGAGAAGAAATCAGATGAACCGAAGGCGGCGGCGCCTCCGCCGCCGCAGGAAATTGTTCTGAAGGTTTACATGCATTGCGAGGGGTGCGCTAGAAAAGTGCGCAGATGTCTCAAAGGCTTCGATGGTAAATTAGCTAGATCCGTGTTCCTCTTTTCTAGCCTTTTTCAATTTCTGTCCATTTTAGGTTTATTTTTGAATCTATTTCTGCTTGCATGTAAGTTAATTGATATTGATTTAATTTGAAATTGGAATTAAATTTTGCAGGAGTTGAAAGTGTGGTGACCGATTGCAGAACGAGTAAAGTGGTGGTGAAAGGTGAAAAAGCAGATCCGTTGAAGGTTTTGGAGAGGATTCAGAGGAAGAGCCACCGCCAGGTGGAGCTCATTTCCCCGATCCCGCCGCCTCCGCCGGCGGAGGATCCGAAGAAGGCGGAGGAGAAACCTGAAGAGGAAAAAGAAGAGGTTTCAATTTCAATTTCATTCATATTCTCTCTCTTCTCTCTCTAAAAGTAGTTAGAAATGCAATTTTTCTGATTGTTTGTTAAAATCATGTGATTTGTGCTTGCAGCCTGTTATGATTACGGTGGTGTTGGGAGTGTACATGCATTGTGAAGCTTGCGCTCAGGAAATCAAAAAGCGAATTCAGAAAATGAAAGGTGTGTGATTTTTATTTTTTTAATTCTAGTTACACTATATTCTTCTTTTTTCTCTCATGGGAACGAAATTGCTACTTCGAAATAATTCGTGTTCTTTTTTATACTTTTGCTACGCTTTTCAGCTGTATTTGGAGGGATGATTGATTTCCTTTTCCCATCTGTTTTTGCTCTTTTTGCATCACTAGCCAATTTAGTAAAAGAATCATTTAATCATATAGTGTAATTTGTAAAGATTCCGTTTGAATTCCTTCATCCTTAGGTCAAAATTCAATTGACTCAATTTATTAATCAATTATTAAAATCAATTGGAGTGTATAAATTGTTTATAGGTGTGGAGAGCGCTGAACCGGATCTGAAAAGCTCACAAGTAACCGTGAAAGGCGTGTTCGAACCGGAAAAGTTAACCGATTACGTGCTCAAACGAACCGGAAAACACGCAACTATCGTGAAAGTCGAACCGGAGGAAAAACCGAAAGAAGGGAAGGAAGAGAAAAAACCGGAGGAAGCAGGGAAGGAGGAGGCCAAGAAAGAGGAAAGTGGAAAAGACGAAAAACCCGCCGCCGCCGCCGTAGAACCGCCAGAGAAGGCGGCGGAGGACCCAAAATTGGAAATAAAAAGAATGAGTTTTTCTACTACTACCCTCATCAGAATCTGCAGTTGTACCAACAACCACAGAGGATTGTTCAAGAGTATTACCAGGATTACCCTCCGCAGATGTTCAGTGACGAGAATCCAAACGCCTGTTCGGTGATGTAAAGGGCGGTGGGGGTGAGGGGTAGAATGGGGATATTAGGGAGGAGAGGCACATGGGTAAACTGCGCCTACATGCGGGGCTGTCTAGTGGTATAAATCTACAGAGGAATGGCTGTAGAAGTTTGTGAGCCTTTGTACTTTTTTTGTTTATTATTATAAATCTTCTGTCACATACTATGAATAATAATACTATATTATTATACTTTAACTTATGGGGTACGTACTTGTTTTTTGTCTGGTTTTGATCATGGTATGTACCTTCGCAGCCTTCTGGCAACTCGTCACATGAGAAGCTTATTATTGATCTAGATTTTTTTTTCATTTAGGTTTGAGTTTTTTTATTTTAGTGGATCTCCAGTGACGTAGTTTATTTTTTTAAGAATGCAACCGTTCAAACGAACATGAATTTTACATTTTAGTATAAATAATGTTAGGCTACAAGTTGTATGCACCATGGTGCATTTTTTAAGCATATATCTTGTAGCACTTAAAAATACAATTTACTTAAGTGAACATAAGTTGCATATTTTAATATAAATAAATTGTATTCCTTCCATTTCAAAATTATATATCCATTTGCTTTTAACATGAGCTTTTCAATATAAATAAATTGTATTCCCTTCATCCCAAAATTATATATCCTTTTGCTTTTAACATGAGCTTTAGTGTGAGAGTTGTTTATTAATATTTAAAGTGATAAAGTGTTCTTTAGTTGAAGGTATTGTAGTTTTCTTTTTTTTATTAAAATAAATGTCTTTTTATAAGTAAAAATAATAGCATGAAATATAATTTTAAAATGTTGGGAGGGGATAGTTGAAAAAGGTCTAGTTACTTTATTATTTTTTTTATAAAAAAGGGTAAACAAATTTGGGACAACCCTTTTGCAAAAAGTGAGTAAATAACTTTAGAACGAAAAATGAGTATATTTCAGTTCAACATATACTTGATACATATAAGACAAATGTAAAATACAATTGGTACACATAATACTTACGTTTTTCTATTTATTTTTAAGTCGGGGTCGACTCGACAGGAAGACTGTCATGACTTTTAGTTAGTGAGTGGCCACTAATCAAGATTACCTTAGACTTTAGGGGTAAAAAGTTTTATTTTTAAGTTGGATAGTGAGTGGTCACTGATCAAGATTAGCTTAAATTTAAGGGGTAAAAGACAAACTTAAGGGGGAAAAAAGCATAAAACATACTGTGTTTGATGAAATGTGCATAAATCCGACACTCAGGACTGAAAATGTGATCGTTTTCACTTCCGTCATACTTAATATGTACAAGTAATTAGATTCAAATAAGTTAATCATTATTTAATTTTATTAATAACCCCTATTTTTATAATTATTTATACTCGATCATTCCATTATTTCTCCTATTTATTTAAAAATTAGACTAAAATACTACTAATATATTTATTTTCGTTTAATTCACTACCTAATAATTTTCATTTGAGAATTTAGACCAAATGCTTTCTAAATTTCTTTTTAGTTGGATGTTGTTAAGTTTGGGTCATCAATCAAGAATACCGTAATTTAAGTTTTATATCGTAGTTGGATAGTGAGTTGTCATTAACAATCAAGATTACCATACGTTTAGATTTCATTTTAGTTTTTTGAATCTAGATTTCTTTTTAGTTGGATATTGTTAAGTTTGGAGTTTTCCAAAAATATTGTATTACCTTTTAGTCGGAGAGCCGGTTATAAACGTAAGTTTAGTTTTCTATTTTTAATTGGAAAGTTAAATTTGGAGTTTCATTGAAAAAAAAAAATAGTCAGATGATGTAATATCTTCTCTTCCAATCCCTCTATATATTAATGTGAATTTTTTTTTATGATGTGTCAACTTCATGTTAGTTTAACATATATGTCATTCAATGAGAAATTTAAGTACACATGTTATTTTTTTATTTGGTTATTTTTATAAAAGAATTTTATGTGTCATGAAACTTAAAGTTTTTTTATATAATTAATTTTTAATTATTTAGGTATTTAAAATATGTGCGAATGTTATAAAATATGTAATTCATATTTATTACTTTAAATTTTATTTAACTATATAATATTATTCATTTATCTTTCTTTCGGTAATTTTTGTTTGACTTAATTTAAGATAAATAAAATATTCATTTTAAATGTATTTTATCTTAGTGCGAATTATATTAAATTATTAATTTCTTAATAAATAATTTTATTTTATAATTCCTCTTATGTATATCTTAACATATTTTATGTGGCAAAAGTAATTATAATAATAATTTATTTACTTTTTTTTTATTATTATATATTAATTAATTAAGTAATTAGTCTTTTTTTAATCGATTTATTTTGTTTTGATTTGTAGGTTTCAATTTCATATTAAAATGAATAAATAATATTTTACACAATAATCTTATTCTAGGTTTAAGAAAATTTACTAATATACACCTTAAATAATTATTAATTCATATTTAGTGTATTTATACACATATTTATATTTTTTATTATTAAATATAAATATTTATTGAAAATATTGCAACTTTTAATTAGAAATCGCGTAACATGCTGACACTAAACTAGTATTTAGATAAATGATACGTATAGGGGTGGGAATAGGCCGGGCCGTGATAGACCTCACATAAAAAAGGTTGGGCCTAGTATTTAATTTTGGGCCCAAGTCTGACTTGTTTTCTATCATAGGCTTTTTAAAAAGCCTATGTCTGACCTTTTTATTAAATAGGCCTGGCCTGGAAGCCTTTTAAAAGCCTTCATAAAATATATTTTTTTACAACCTTATTATGGCTACTATTCATTATAAAAAATTCAAATCGCACCTATAAAAATTTTAAGGGTACAAATAACAATACTAAGTGCTTCATCAAATCATCAAAATATACTACTTTTAGTTATTAGCATTAAATATTATCTATTTTATTAATATATTATTTACAATTATATAATTATATATATACATATATATATATAATTAAATAGGTCGGTTTGTTGGGCTTAAAAGGCCTACGAAAAAGCTCAAGTCTGGCCTATTTAATTAAATAGGCTTTTAAAAATGTCTGAACCTGACTTGATTATTAAACGAAACGAACCGAGTTTTAGTAGACCGGGCCATAGGCCCCTGTCGGGTAGCCTGGTCTATTCCCACCTCTAGATACGTATATAGTGTAATTACATACTCACATTTATTAATGCACAATTTCTTTTATAACTGTTAATGTTTTATTCATCTATGTAACGTAATTAATAAAAGATACATCTTTATATAGAAAACGGTGGGCTTCGATTAGCATCAGGTTCGATTCTCCTGTTTCAATTTTCGTATATCATTAATGGTGTCTCATCTTGCTTCTTTTTTAACATATGGACTCAAAATATAATGGTTCGTTATATTATTTTTTATTTCACCTATCTATTAATGTAATACAAAGTAAAACACAAATTATAAAATAGAATATCCCATTTCCATCGGCATCTCGCAAGGATTCATAGAAAGTTAGGTAAGAGGTGCTTAGAGGGTGAGGGATGGTGTGAGTATCTTTTCTTTAAAAAGCAAGAAATAAAAGGACAATGAGGATGAAATGTCATCAAATGCATTACTTGACCAGTTGATGTATTAGGTGACTTTTAATGATTGTAATCAATGTGAATTCAATGGGAGGATATATGAAAAAATAATGTTGTGGTAGGTGTTCTATTTCATAAATTGTGTAAATTGATTATTTTGCGGGTGCATTAATCAAAGAATATACTTGCATACATATATGAAATTAATAGAGATAAAAGATGACGCGAGATATATGTTAAATTAAAAAGGGAAACAAGAAAAAAAAATGAAAGAGGAAAACATTCTATTTTTGAGTTTTGCTCAGTTCATGCCTTCATAATACCACACTCAAAAAGATATTTCATCCATTTTATGTTCTTGAATTTAAAGTTAGAACATTATATATACATACGAGGCGTTGGTTTGTTATAATTTCAAATACATTTGACAATCAAATATAGATGTTACTCGTATGAGCTACTTTTTAAAAGCGGAAGCAGACGTTAACATGGACAGTCTTAACGCTTTCGATTGAATTTGATTCAATCAGGTCTGATTGTTATTCAAATGGATAATTTAATATATAAATTATAAATAATCATTTGTATTTTTATAAAATAATAGCCCCTCAAAATTAATATTTAAAAATAATTCTTAAAATTGCAGGTGTACCCTTTAATAAGTATTAAAAAAATTATAAAATAGCCTTCATTTTATTTATTTTTCTAAATAATGTTAAAGCGACGAGTTAACCAGTCAGTATTTTATTCTGTTTTTTCCCGCTTTTAAGTGTTTTATAGGCGGTTTGAAAGTTAAGCGACCCAATACTTTGAATCGATTCGTTACGCTTACCGAATAGCGGTCAGACCGGTTCAATCAATCGATCCAAACTGCTTTTTAAAACATAGCATACAGGGGAGTTGGTTGGTTACAATCTCAAATAAGAGGAGTACAAAGACATATTTTCTTGTACATATGTCTCATGATTAGCAGTTGCACATCATTGTACACATGCACTTTAATAAGGAATATTGACCAAGTCTGACCAACTAATACTTTTAGTTGGACCAACTAATACTTTGTCACTTATGTTATTTTCCCCCTTGTATATAAATAGATGAATTAGGGTTTTCACAGATATTCACTCAGATTCATTATCTCTCTCTATCTCGGTTGTATACATTTCTCTCTCAATAAGATTACTCTTCTTTTGATTAAAAAATGCATTGAATCATTTTTCTACATGGTAACAGTTGTTCAAGGTTCTTGAACGATTTTTCGATCTTGATTGTTTCCGTTTTCCTCTTTCTTTCTTCGCGTCTATCGCGATTTCCTGTTCTGTTTCGTGTTTATCGCAATTGATTAGGGTTTTCTTTGTGAAAATCTTGTTATATCTTGTGCTTTGCTTCGTATTCTTCTTGTTGTTGAGATTATGGCTACGAATCCGATTCCTGTTGAGGTGGATCCAACATCGTTGAATCCGATTTTGAATCCGCTGTCACCATTGGCGTTACATCCAAACGATAACCCTGCTATCGCTATAGTTTTGGATCCGTTGACTGGATCTAACTTTGTATCTTGGAGTCACGCGGTGAAGCGTGCATTGAGTGTCAAAAATAAATTGCCGTTGATTGACGGTTCACTTTCTCCTCCGCTTGAAGTCGATGATCGTGTGATCTATGGGGCTTGGGTAAGGGCGAATGATCTAGTTCTCACATGGATTCTTAACTCCATCCATGTTGACATCAAGCAGACACTTTATTATTTCACATCTTCAAAAGAGGTATGGGAAGAGCTCCATGCGAGGTACGCACAATCTGACTTGACTCGCGTTTTTCATCTGGAAAAGACTTTGAGTGCTCTTTCTAAAGGTTCGCAATCTATGGTGAATTATTATAATCAATTTAAATCTGTTTGGGATGAATACTTGAGTCATAGACCTGTTTTGAAATGTGGTTGTGGTGCTATGGCATTATGTACTTGTGATCTGCCTCAGAAATTGAGTATTACACAGGAAAAGGATGCTGCTATGAAATTTTTACTCGGTCTTGATGAATCTTTTGCTGCTATTCGTAGTCGATTGCTTTTGCAGGCTCCTTTTCCCCCGTTGTCTAAGATCTATTCTTTGTTGCTCCAAGAGGAGTCTCAGAGGGCTTTAACCAGGCCTGATTCCATACAACCTGACTCTATTGCTATGTTAGCAAAGAATGCCAAATTTTATAAGGATAAAAAGAAGACATTAAAATGCTCTCATTGTCAGGGTCCTGGTCATACTGTGGATATGTGTTTCCAGATCATTGTGTATCCTCCTGGTTGGAGGGGTCCCAAGGGTCCAATCAAACCTGATTCTAATGTCAATGCTACTATGTTGTCTCCTGTTAAGAACACTATATCATCTGCTACTAACCCTCTCTTTAATCAACAGATGTTTGAACAGTTTCTCAACTATGCAAAGTTGGAGAAGGGAAGTGATCTTCCTCACTCTGTAGCTGGTGCTTTTGCCCAACCGCAGGATGCTCCTGCTGCTGATCCTATTTCAGGTTTGCATTATTGTTCTAATACTGTTTCTAATGGTATTTCAACTTGGATTGTTGACACTGGTGCTACTGATCATATGGTACATGATTCATCTTTGTTTACCTCACCACCACAACCTTCAACTATTAAAATAAAATTACCAAACAATGTTATTGCTACAGCTACACTTTCTGGTGATATAAAATTGAATGATGATTTAACATTACATAATGTTCTGTTTGTTCCTGATTTCATGTTCAATTTGTTATCTATTTCACATCTAACCAAAACTACTAATTGTGTTGTTAGTTTTTTGGACTCACATTGTCTTTTCCAGGATCTCACGACCAAGAAAGTGATTGGTTTTGCTGAGCAGCAAGGAGGACTTTATTTTTTGAAAGCTTCCATACCTGTAACTCATTCCATAAACTGTTCTTCTAGTGTTTCCAATAATTGTTCTTCTAGTGTTTCCAATGTGAACATTACTACTTGGCATACTAGATTAGGACACATATCTGTAAAGAACCTTTCCAAAATAAAATGTTTGCATATCAAAGGTGGTCTTTTACCATCCATCTGTGAGATTCGCCCTTTGGCAAAACAAAAGAAATCTCCATTTCATGTTAGTCAATCTGTTAGTAATGAATGTTTTGATCTGATTCATTGTGATGTTTGGGGTCCCTTCTCTGTTACATCTCATGAAGGTTATAGATATTTCTTAACCATTGTAGATGATTATAGTAGATGCACTTGGATTTATTTGTTAAAAACAAAAGATGCAGTCAAAATGTCTTTGGAAATTTTTTCAAACATGGTTAACACTCAATTCAATACCAAAATAAAAATTTTAAGAAGTGATAATGGTACTGAATTCTTGTTAACTGAGTTTTATCACAAGCTTGGTATTTTACACCAAACATCATGTGTTGAAACTCCTCAGCAAAATGGCCTAGTTGAAAGGAAGCACCAACATTTATTACAAGTTGCTAGGTCTCTTCTCTTTCAATCTTATCTTCCTTTAAAATTCTGGAGTTATTGCATTCTTACAGCAGCACACCTTATAAACAGAATTCCTTCTGCTGTCATTCAAAACAAAACACCTTTTGAAATATTACAAAACAAACTTCCTGATTACAATCATTTAAGAAATTTTGGTTGCTTGTGTTTTGCAAATACTTTGGTGTCTCATAGGCAAAAATTTGACCCTAGGTCCATGAAATGTGTTCTTCTTGGTTACCCACTAGGCACAAAAGGGTACAGATTACTTAGTCTTTCAACAGGCAAAGTTTTTAACTCCAGAAATGTCAAATTTTATGAAAAAATCTTTCCTTTTTCAGACAAGAAGGCTACAATAAAATTCATTAATGATTTGACAACTCAAATGCATACTTTCCATTCCCCTGATGATGTTTATTGTTTGATGATGCTCATGTTTCTGTTCAAAATAATCATACTGATAATTCTATACCTTTACCTGATCACTCAACACATACACAACATGATCACCCTGTTGATGAGTCTTCTACTGACATGACTAATGATGTTCAATCAAAGGAGCCTATTCAACATAATGAACAGGTATTTCATAATGATGAACAAGAACTAAGAAGATCTTCCAGACCTAAGGTCTTACCTGCTTACTTGAGTGTTTATAAAACCAATCTTCCTGATTCTTTGCATCATACATCTGCTAACATTTCTGTCAAGTATCCCATTTCTGATTATTTGTCTAGCCAACAACTTTCTGATTCTTATGCTCATTTCATTGGCAATATCACTCAAATTCCTGAACCCAAAACCTACAAACAAGCTTTTCAGACCGATCCTCATTGGCAAGAGGCAATGAAATCAAATTAATGCCTTGGAAATGACTAACACTTGGATTTTAGTGCCTCTACCACCGACAAACATTGTATTGGGTGCAAGTGGGTTTATAGGGTAAAAATATAAACTGATGGCTTTGTTGGATGTGTACAAAGCAAGATTAGTAGCAAAAAGGCTACACATTGGGAAGAGGGGTTGATTACTTTGACACCTTTCTCTCCTGTGGCCAAAATAACAACTCGAAGAATTCTTTCTCTGTTCTTTGTTAGTAAAAATGGTTTATACATCAGTGTGATGTTAATAATGCTTTCTTGCATGGTGATTTATCCGAAGAGGTTTATATGACACCTCCTCCGGTTCTTTTGGATCCCATTGATTCAAGAGTTTGTAAACTGATCAAAAGCTTATATGGTCTTAAGCAGGCTTCTAAACAGTGGTTTACCAAACTTTGTGAAACTTTGATATCCTTTGGTTACAAACAATCACATGCTGATAATTCTCTTTTCACAAAAACCACTAATACTTCTTTCACTGTTTTACTTTGCTATGTTGATGATATTATCATTTGTGGGGACACTTTGTCTGAAATCACAAATGTCAAATCCTTTTTACGTGACAAGTTTACTATAAAAGATCTTGGAAATCTAAAATACATACTTGGCATAGAAGTTGCTAGAAACAAAAATGGTTTACAGTTATGCCAAAGAAAATATGCTTTGGATTTACTCAATGATTCTGGTTACTTGGGAAGTAGGCCTTGCACTACTCCTATGGATTCTAAGCAATCTTTCACCTCTGATAATTCTCCTTTATTGGAGGATACCTCTATGTATAGAAAACGGGTTGGTAAAATGATATATCTTACCATTACTAGACTTGATATTTCATATGCCATTCAAACACTTACTCAATACATGAGTAAACCTACCATATCACACTTAGTTGCAGCTCACAGACTCCTCAGGTATATCAAATCCACTCCTGGACAGGGCATCTTTTATCCTACTAATGACTCTTTCAAAGTGCAGGCTTTCACTGATGCTGATTGGGCCAGATGCACAGACACTAGGAAAAGCATAACAGGTTATGCAGTATATCTGGGCAATTCTCTCATATCTTGGAAGTCAAAGAAACAATCCACAGTCAGCAAGTCATCAGCAGAAAGTGAATATAGGGCAATGGGGGCAACTACAGCTGTGGTTCAGTGGATTCTATACATCCTCAAAGACCTACATATATCTCATCCTCAACCCGCAATAATATATACATACAGCAGGGCTGCTCATTGCATGGCATACAACCCTGTTCTCCATGAAAAGACCAAGCATATAGACATTGATTGTCATTACACCCAGGAGAAGATCAAAGAAGGCACAATCAAAGTCATCCAAATCCCAACTGAAGAAAATCTTGCTGATGTCCTCACCAAACCACAAGGACCAGCCTTGTTTCAACAATTCAAATGCAAAATGGGATTGATCAACATCCACTCTCATTTTGAGGGGGGGTAATAAGGAATATTGACCAAGTCTGACCAACTAATACTTTTAGTTGGACCAACTAATACTTTGTCACTTATGTGTTATTTTTCCCCTTGTATATAAATAGATGAATTAGGGCTTTCACAGATATTCACTCAGATTCATTATCTCTCTCTATCTCGGTTGTATACATTTCTCTCTCAATGAGATTACTCTTCTTTTGATTCAAAAATGCATCGAATCATTTTTCTACACACTTCTAGAAGTTTTGTAGGTGATAGCAAAATATAATTACGACATCACAATAGCTATAAATGTAATATTGAGGAGTCTAAATAGTGTTATCAATTAGCTGCGTGATTTTTTTTAAAGGTAATCACAATAGTTTTCTAAGATAATCAATTACAATAGTTTATTTGATCATCGGGCACATGGCAACATCTTTTCGTCTTGTTGTAAACCGGAATCGCAACCACCACAAGAGAGGAACCACTCGAGACTGCAACTCGAAACCAGAACCACCAGAACAGGGGGAACATCACCCCCACCACAAGGAGAACCACAACAAGAGGAAATAAATTTTCCTTCTCTGTGTCTCGAACTCAGGACCTCATGGTCCGGTCTGTACTGGTTCCCATCTCAGACCTTTTCGTAGATTGGCCATTTACGATAGAATGTTGGAGAGCTAGTGGACTGTGGGATAAAATTAATGACTGGTGCTATGAGGTTGAAGGACATAGTGAGCTCTTTAATCAAGCTCTTTGTGAAATCAGTACTGATGAAGCGGAGAGAATGATGGTAGTGGTGTGGGCCATTTGGCGTCATCGAAACCAGCGCATGTAATTTTCGCTGCGACAAGCTTCATGGTGGAGTGGAAAGCAGTGAGACTGCGACCAAAGACAGCGAAAAAGCATACAACGTGTTTAAAATGGCACCCCCCCTAAGGAGCCATTTGTCGAGATAAATGTTGATGCGGCTTTTTTCACTAACAGCCTATAGATGGGAATAGGGATGACCCTTCGTCATCATAGTGACGATTGCATTCCGTTCTGGTCTCATTATCGCCGTGGTTCTATGAACGTCATGGAAAGTGAAGCATGGGGGGTTTATCAAGCACTGGCCTGGGATGTGCTGCTGGGAATCACACACCTGGTTGTAGGGGTATCAAAAAGGCGGTTTGGTGGACCGAACCAACCGTAATATGAAAAACCGAATTATAAATCGAATTTTTTAACCAAATCGAAACTGAACCGTATTTATAAAAACCCAACGGTCTGAGACCGAAATATTTTGATTCGGTTTGGTCCAAAAATCGATTTTTTTTTTAATTTTCAAAAGCAAGGACAAAAAGCATACAATTTTTTCATGACCTACGGTAAAAAAAAACATATAAAAAATAATGTAAGCATCAATTTAGTAGTTCCCAAAAGCAAAAACAATTCAAAAAGGTTAAATATTAGTAGGTTCCAAAAGCTAGGCTCCACACCCCACATCTTAAGTATCAGTACAATAGTTGTCTTAAAGGTTAAAAGTTATAACAAATAACAATTCCGAACAATCTCAAGTAATGACAAATAAGTACAAGCTTATGCCTTCAAGACTTCATCTCCATTCAATAGTTTTTGCCTTCAAAATCTTTCAACAACTTCTACCTACACAATTTAAAGAAATAAATAAGACAACCCTTATAAATTGTAGGTACAAAATTCATGCAAATATATATACATACACACTAACTGAATGAGCATATAATGTATTACCCACTGCTCATTCTGTAATAATATATTAGGGTACCTAGAAGGAGAATTCAGTAACTAATTATTAGTGTTTGACGATGACATGAGACCAACTTTAGACAAATCTGCAATATAAAATGATAATAGTGTTAAAACAAATTAAATTACACATAAGAAGAAGATATAAAATGAATGTACTAATGATTTAACTAATTAGGAATAAATTTTTTCAAATTTCTCATGCTCCTCCAACTTTGAATCACTGGCTTCACTTTCTGAATCTCGTAGCCAATCTTGAGTGCATATTAAACTCTCAACAAGTCTTGGAGTTAAAAGAACTCCTAAAGTCATCTAGTACTCTTCCACCTAAGATTAAATCTGATTCGATGTCACAGTTGAGATAGGAACAACCAATATATCCCGAGCCATCTTTGCAAGAATTGGAAGTCTCGAAGAATTTGCTTTCCACATTAACACATCTAGTTCATCATCCTCAACAATGTCCTCATGCAAGTAGGTATCTAATTTTGTTTTCTTCCATCCCCATCACCGGTTTTTTTTCCTCGCTTAAACCCTAAAGCATTCCGCTATTAGTACCACCAGTCAAGTTAGGGTTCGAGAGGCGACGAGAGAGGCTACCACTTGCATTTGCCTCACTTCCCAGCTGATACTTTTGATTATATTCTTTGAACAATTCTGCAAATCCATTCTTCAAAGATTGCATCACATTTTCACCATTTTCAGACCCATACATCTTGCACAAAGAGTAGTTCAAGTAATCAAACTTAAGACGTGGATAAAAAACATTCGCCCAAAATCACTTTGTTCATTTTTCCCGGATCTCCCCAATATTTCTCAAACTTTGTCATCATTGTCATACCCAACTCCTTCACAAATATATCTCGTTAAAAAATGAGTTAGCAGTGACATATAATGAACCAGAAATTCGTAAAGTCAAATCATAAAAAATCTTCAATAAATCAGCAATCTTGCGAACACGAGTCCAATCAGCAATCTTGCGCCGCCGAGTGTGAACAAAATGTGAAGAGCGAGCGATGGTGAAAGTGGCATATAATCAGGAAAATTAAATTAGGTTTTAAGATTTTAATTTTTAGGAAATTATATATAAATAAATATATAATTTATATAAATATTATAATTATTTCGGTTCGGTTCGGTTCGGTCTGATCAGTTTTTTACTAGTAAAAACCGAAGACCAAACTGAAATAAATAAAGCTCATTTTTAAAAACCAAAAATTGAATCATAAACCGAAATTCGAACCCGAATTTTGAATTTCGAATTTCGGTTTGGTTTGGTCTGGTTTGGTCCAATTTTACGGTCCAGACCAAAATTTACACACCCCTACCTGGTTGTTGAGACGGATGCTAGCGATGTCAGTGACGCTTATCGTTCGTCGGCTCTAGACAACTCCCTTTTTGGCTATTTAATTAGCAATGGAAAACAATCATAGAAAAGCATGATAGGTTTAAAGTGGTTTGGGTTTGTTGGAATGTCAATATTGTGGCACATTCTTTAGCTCGAATGTCTTGCTCTTTTGATAGTTCGTACAGTTGGGTTGAACCTCTGGACTTTGTGGAAGGCCTTATCGACACGTGTCATTCGTGCATGTAACCTTGCTTTCATTTCAAAAAAATAATATTAAGTGTCAAAAATATAAATTAAAGTCAAACAATCCATTGCAATTTAAAATAAAAAAAGAATATTTTACCGATCTTAAAAGTTTCAAGAATCGTATCAGATCCTAAAAACATATATCAATGTTTTCATAATCAGATCGGCGACCAAATCAGATCTTAAACTTAGCGACGCTTGATTCTACGATAATTTTTTTACCGTCGCCAAAACCTGCAGACCAGTCCCGCACTACCCGCCCCGCCCCACCACGATCCGAACCGACCCCCGAATTTTGTTTAAATTATAATTAATTGTAGTGTATTGCACATATAATTAGGTTTGGTATGCCCGGACGAAATTTTCGACACTCGATTCAGCAATCATTTTGCTGACTCAATCATGTGTCCGGGCGCTTGCTCTAGTACGAGCTTTATACCCCGTATCGCAGTCACGAAGGAAAATACTCTCCTTCAATTTGGAAAAAGCCAATCCAAATCGGAGAAGTATTTTCTTCTAAACAGTATTGTCACTTTCCCGACACGGGTTGGTGCTCGTTACAGATTCAAGATGCTCGGCAGAGTCATGATTGCCACTCCACTTTACTCACTGCTTATGCAGTAGTAAATCACTAGTCCCCTACGCATCCCAAGAATCTTCTCCGAGGGGGTGGGATGTCGTGGCATCCGTGACGAACGCGGCTGGCGGATCGCGACATGCTTCAGCATCTGAAGGGGATGAAATGGCGCAGCGAAGGCTTTTGCTTCGCGCCGATATAAGCGAACAAGCGTGCTCGCCACATGCTCATCTGGACAACGATTCGCATAATCACAACTTGTCGGGAGAGGCAAACACCGATCTTTATTCTTCGCTCGAGCATATTACTAGAAGAAAAGTAGGACGGGCCGATCCGCTCATGCTTGTCAACATCAATTTCGAAGACGAGATGAGGTCAGCTCATGTCTATTTCAAGACGATGTTTTGAATTTAGCAAAACGATAGTCTGATGCCCATAGTTATGTGTAATAGAAACAGTTCTCCCCAAGTGTAAAGGTTGTAATAGAATAACAACGTGTTGAAAATCATTTTTGTTTGTTAAGTTTTTCTAGTTAAAAAAACTCATCGAGGTCGCACCTAAAGCCGGACTGACCGTAACAAAAGGCTAACGAGCGTAAGTTTATGTTCACTTGACGAAACACCAGACTTAGATACCATGCAAAGAAGCGTTTTAGTGATGGGTACGGAGTCACAACTAAATAAGATGACTCAGATTTCACAGATACATAAATAAAAGGAAAGTGATGAGTACGGGTCGCAACTAAATAATAAATAAGGCGAAAGCGAATAGTGATCACGGCTAACATAAGACGATCCGCGAAACAAGAAAGGGGGGTTGCACATAAGTTAACCCATCCGTCGCAACTAAATAAGGCGATCAACTGATTGCACCTCAATAAGACAATCAAAAAACCAAAAAAGTCGTGGAAACAGATCATGTTGAATTCATTAGGAAGAAAAAATGGCATAAACTAGGAAACAAAACAAACATCAATCGTTCATTGAAGAAAATTCATCCTCCACGATCGAATCAGAGGAAATTGTTCAACAAGCAAATTAATGGAAATAAAGAAAATTGTTCAACAAGTAAGTTCAACAACACAAAAATTACACAGTAGTGCGGAGGAAATTGTTCAACAAAGCAAAACTAAGGAATAAATTCATTATTGGGGGTGGGCGGAAGAGATGTGTCGAGCAAGTCTTGCCTCGTCTGCTCGGTCCCTTCGGGAGCGACTCCCCAAAGATCATCGTGCTTTCATCTACTCATTTGGATAGCACATTCTTTCGTCTTCGGGTAGACCACCGCTTTCACCCCGCTTTTGATCAAACCCATCGCCTCGGTGAGCTTGGTCGATAAATACCTTCAACATCAAGATCCGAACCATCTTCCTCATCCAAAATAGGGTCATCAATCTCGATCCCATCAGGAAGATTAGAGAAATCGCACATATCACTCAAATTAGATATTGGAAGGTTGAGATCTGGGGGGTTTTCGATCAGGTACTTCTCGAGATGGGCTACGAGTGGGGTAATCTGGTCAGCAGTAAGTGTATGTCTAGCTGAGCGGATGGCATTTGCAAAGGCGCATATATAGGAGAAATTGGACATGGAATCAACATTTTCTTGATTATGCAATTTTGAATTTTCAATACCAAACAGTGTTGGTCTCTTGGTGGTGAGGAGTTGTTGGCGAGGCGAGTTTTTCGCATTCTGCGATCTCGATGCATTACGAGTTTTGAGCTCAACATTCAGCTAAATCTGAACTTTCCTAATGCCGACCACCTCTTCTGATTACGGTGCGGCTCCTCCCGAGCAAGGCGTAGCTCTCCTGGCGGGCGAAAGCATCTTCCCGAGCTATCTGAGCATCCTCTTGAGCTTTATGAGCCTCTGCTTGGGAAATTTGAGGATACTTGTCCCTGAGCCAACTTCATTTCATCTTGGGTCCTGGTCAGCTCGTTCACCTTCTCTTCGAAACTCGTGATAAGGGTCACTTAGTTGGCATGAAGCTGGGCGGACTCGGTGTAACCTTTTTCAAGGAGAACCAGAGATTGGCCATGGTGTACTAGGCCAAGTCGCATGGTTTCCAAAGTCGTTGGACCCTTAGTGGCCTCTTCGAGCTCAGTAGTCCATGCTCGGATGGGGGTTTCACACGCTCGACGACATGCTCGGGAAGGCCGTGAATGTTTGGACACTAGGAGAAGCGGTAATAATCTTTCAACTCTGGCATCAGAGGCGACAATCTGTTCAACATACATGTTATAAGAACAAATAGATATGATTAGACGACCAAATCAGATGGAACAAAGAGGCACTCCAACAGGCGAGCAAACATACTGTTTTTTCCCGAAAGGTGGTCCCATCCCATAAACGACTTGTCCTCGGGAGAAGAATTGGGGAACTCAAAGGAGTCTGTGTTCGAGGTCCCTTTGTGGGTGGAGTAGATGTACCGACCTCCATTTCGGCAATTTGTGGATCGGACCGACCATTAGAGGCGATTATTCGTCGATTTCAGCGAAGGGGTCGCCTCATTAACATCGATGCTCGATGGAGCTATCGGATTTTGTTCGTCAGGTACCCTTCTGGATCTCTTTGGAGAGGGAGCTTGGTCGCTCGATCCCTGCTCGACAGAACGAGTTGTCTTTTTCTGCCAACTCGACTCGCCCGGTCCGGGTAATTGGTCATTTCTCGCTTTTTTCACTCTGCTTCGCCTCCCCCGGTTTGCTCGTTGAGAATCTCTCGGCTGAATTCGAGCAAGCTCTTGAGGTCTCTTGGTTCGAGCCATTTCGGTATGCTTTCGGATGTCTTTATAACAATAAGGCGACAAAGGAAAGTCGAGACGGAAGAATTTATTAAAAAGAAAGAGAAACCAGGAACAAAGGGCACAACACATTTGCAAGTATAAAAAACAATCCTACGGTGGATTAGCGACAACTAAATGGTGAGGGGCACACAATCCTCCTTTCTTCCTTTCGTCAATGAAGATAAACATCTTCACCTGGCGTTTCGAGTATGGATCAAGATCGATTTGCGGACATTTCTTTGAAATAACCGTCGTTTGTCTCTTTGTCCGTTGCTGCTTGAATTCCTGAGATTGAGAAAATAAGTTAAAATCAGTTCATTGTGAAGAGCAAAACCACAAAAATACTTACTTCGACAGATTCCAAAATCAGTGGGGATGTCTAAACGAGCATTTGGTTCACATCCTGAAGCAGGACTTTTCCAATCACCCCCGACGAACCAAAACTTCTCTTTCCAATTCGTGATCTTATTAGGCACATCCTCGACGACCTTACACTTTGCATTCGCCCATGAACAACCATCCATGTTCACCTTTGGGTCGAGACAAATGAACTAATCGAGTAAGTTCTGCTATTGTTGGGTAGTACACAGGTTTTATTTTGCCGAACAGAGTTAGGAAACTCATAATCATATGCCACCCATTCGGCTTTAGCTGTGTAATAGTGATATTCCATTCTACGAGCAAGCGAGTAATGGCCGGATGAAGTGGGAATTGAAGACCCGCTTCCATTGTATCTAAGTTCACAGCAACATAACCCTCGGGAGGCTGGTCTGCTCACTCATCGGGACCAGGGTAAAAAAACACATCCTTTGGAGTCTCGTAATCCGTCGATACAATTGGCCGAGCATATCTACATCGATCACACTTGCAATTTTGCTCATTTGGATATTCATTTTTTCGACCCTTGTCCTGTGAGGTTGTTCTGGCCATTCAAAATCATAGCGAGCACTATACTCGGTATATGTTGGGCTATGAGGAAGACCAACAGGGATATCGAGCATCATGTTCTGTTCGCCATCAAATCCTCTATTCGACTCATTAACATTTTCAGTTATTGGGATTTCCTCCCTCAAATGATCGGCACCCCTATTTACATCACGATTACTTACAACCCTAGATACAATTTGGGGTTGGGATAAAGAATCTTCACCCGAATCATCTAAAAAATCGGTGCGGGCTAAATCCCGGTCTAATTCATTGAGGGCATCGTCATAATCTGACAAAAGAATGGCAAATGGTTGTCGAATTTACCAGCGGGATCTTGAACCCGAGGCATTCATCTCTGGCGCATTAGCACCACTACGGGATATCGGACGGTAAGATGAGGAAGAGGAACTATTATGGTTTGACTCAATTAAAGCGGTAGAACTCGAACGAGAAGTCATAATTGGAATTAAGGGGGGTACGAAGTAATTACCTGGAAGAAATCTTTCGCCGGAATAAGAGTGCTCTTTTTAGGAAATTTGAAGACGCGATGAAATATGAAGAAAGAAAGAAGAAAGAATGAAGAGAAAGAAAAAAGGGCTGAGGCGGCAAAATAGTATTTATAGATGCTGGATTTAAAAATTTTGAAAATTCGACACAGAAAACGAAGCGACACTCATGAAGGCCCGCTCAATATATCCAACAGTCGGGCCCCCATGATGAATACAAAGCGGCCCGGCTAGGGGGTATTGTTGTGATCAATGTTTTCACCTCAATTTATTCGTACATGTCGGAGGGACACGTGTATCAATAAATTATTAAAATAACCATGTCCGATGGAGAGGTGTTCGCCTAGATAATAATTATCAACTAAATAAGTGTGCTCGCCAGCTTGCCGACCAAATAAGTATGCTCGCCAACTTGGCGACCAAATATGTATGCTCGCCAACTTGGCGACCAAACAAGTATGCTCGCCAGCTTGCCGACCAAATAAGTATTCTCGCCAACTTGGCGACCAAATAAGTATGCTCGCCAACTTGGTGACCAAACAAGTATGCTCGCCAGCTTGCCAACCAAACAAGTATGCTCGCCAAATCCTTCTAGCGCCAGTACACGTCGGAGGGACACGTGTATCAATAAATTATTAAAATAACCATGTCCGATGGAGAGGTGTTCGCCTAGATAATAATTATCAACTAAACAAGTGTGCTCGCCAGCTTGCCGAGCCAAATAAGTATGCTTTCGCCAACTTGGCGACCAAAAAACAATCTAATTTCGCCCGACTTACCCGACCAAACAAGTATGCTCGCCAAATCTGGTGAGCATTATAGTCATTCTTGTATGCTCGTTAAGGACAGTGTTCCGGTACAAAATCGATATGATCAAAGGGGCGAGCAGAGCAATCGGTCGAGCAAAAGTTGATATGGACGACAAAAAGAATGTCTTATAAACAAGTAAATCCAAAGGTCAACCAGAAAGACAAAGTTGAAAACGTGGCAGCATCACATGAGTTCTTGCAAGACACGAAGTCTCCAGCTCATGCTTGCCAAGCCAGCACATGCTTGTCAAAGTACTATAAATAGATCCAAAAAGAACAAGAAAAGGGTTCAGAAATTTTCCATAGGAGTTCAGAAAAAATTCCCAAGTACTCAGATATATTTCCCAAATCACCATCTTTCGTAGAAGTTTTTCCCCATGAGAAGTATTGTGCACTGTATATGTAAACCTCGCAATATGACGTCCCTGGCTTGGAATACCCCCAGAGTAGTCATTTATTGACGAACTGGGTCAACAATTTCTTGTTGTTTACCGTAATATCGTACACGTACTTATTTTGTTTGTGAGTTGTTATAAAATTAGCCACATAGAATTCTCATAAGAAAGGACTCAAGAACAACCACGCATACGCCGTGATGAACCCAATCCAAGCCATATCTACCCATGGAAGGGTGTAAGCGTCGATCATGGTCAAAGTTCATCACTCCACACATATCGTGCGTATTGACCTCAAGTCAAAGGAGTATCGCATCACTCCCACTAACCGAGACACCCATAGACACATATAGTGGAACTACATCAAACGGTTTCTCGAATGTGTTTACCAATACCCTCTAAGGTATTTGTGCATCCATCATGAGATACCCAGTATCTCATAGTAAGTGAGATCTTACAGCACTCTCCAAGCGTATGATGCAGATCGCACACCAATCTCCATTGTATCATCAATATCCCTTTCTTGATGATCCTTGATCGGGGCTATTTGAGAAGCATGCTTAAGTCATCTGAGTTCTCACATACTCAATGACAGCAGTGATTCAGGGGAACACAGATAAGAACAAATGTAAACAATCAAACATATTATTCTAATAAGTGTAATGCCACACATCTAATATTAAATAAACAATAATATTAAACCAACACTGAATATTATCGAGTATTATGTCCTTACAATAGATTGTCTCTAGACACTAACACTAACATCGCGATGCAAGCAAACAAAAAGCTTGGACTCAAGAACTCAAAAGCCATATGAGCAAGAGGGATCGGACGAGGAGAGACAAATCGAACGATTGGAGCTAAAATAAAAACCTGCCCGGAGGAGACAAGGCCGATGTGTGTCATCGAGATATAGTTTCGTCGTGACAGAAAACAATGAAATAGAAGAGAAGAAGAGTGATGATCGAGGGGACCGTCGATCTATG
The DNA here is from genome assembly GCA_037126765.1 of Stenogyne calaminthoides. Lineage (NCBI taxonomy): Eukaryota > Viridiplantae > Streptophyta > Magnoliopsida > Lamiales > Lamiaceae > Stenogyne > Stenogyne calaminthoides. The sequence continues at coordinate 4,238,719 of JBBCBC010000022.1, read as the reverse complement.
ATGTGAAACGAAGGAGACCAGCTCACTACACGAGGGTTTCGCCATCGAAGGGGATCGTTCGATCGTGGTATAAAAAAGACGAGTTTGGCGTAGAGCGTAAAAGAAGAAAGCGGCAGAAAATAACTTTTTTTTATTACGTCGGTGGCTGTGACGGTCGACTAGGGCTGGACAGCGGTACCGTCAGGAATCCCTAGAAGATCGAAGTATTCTGCCATATGAAGTTTCTGTCGGTACCACATTAATTAAATGAAATGTGAGGAAAAGCTTGATGGGCACCATGTGGATCATGGTGTTGGAAAGAGGATCGGTGGTTGAGGAAGCGTTCATGGGAAAATTTCGTCGAAGGGGACCGTATGATAAGCGCAGAAGATGAGAAAATTAAGGTTAGGATCGATTAAGCTGATACCATGTGAGGATGATTTAACTCATATGAGAATAATTTGAAAATCACCATTGAATTGGTGAGACTAATCTGTTATTCATTATATTTTAGAATACAATATGATGAACCTATTTATATTAGAAATTAGAGAAACAAAAAGGAAAAATCCTAAATCTTGATGTCCAAGTAAATTTTGGAGACAAAATAATCTTGGTGGCCAAGTATTTCTTGGTGACCAAGGAAATTTTAATAAATGCAAATTATCTTCTTTCTTATTTTATGGTTGACTTGGTTAAATCACTTGATTTAATCCTAATACAATGTGTATAGGATTTTAGAGTAGATGAAAGAGAGAATGTGGAGTTGGTGTTTAGCGACTCTTTAATTCCTTGTAATACATCTATGATAGTGTGGTTAGAGAATCCTAGAATTATACTAGAGTGTTGTGGATTATCTTTGTTAATATACTTGTAAATATTTCTCTTGGGGTACCTTTGAGTGTATGAAATAAAAAAAAAAATTGCTTGATAAAAAATATAAAAATTTGGTTCATTGATATATTACTATCATATAGATTAATATGTTTTTTTTTCATAAATTAATAAACTTTATGTCCCAACATTTTATTTACATGTGAAGTGACACTACAAGAAAATAGTGCACCGCCTAAGAAATTTTTCAACATGTCTTCGGAATTTTTAGAGAAAATAATTTTGTCCTTAAATAGTAAGGATTATCTATGACTTGCCTACAATATTTTCTAATCATATAGGTCATTTGTAAACTATAAATATAATTGCCTACTGAAATGTAAATTGCCTAGAGAATTATTTGTGTAGGTAAGTTTGCCTACGGAAATTACAAATATGTAGGTAGTTTGTTTGTAGGTAATTTGTTTGTCTACTAAAATTCTAAAAATTCATAGGCACGTTGTAGACAATCCTCACTATTTAAAAACTAGATTATTTTTGTTGAAAATTTTTTAAGGTCATTCTTTATTTTCTTATAGTTCTTGTAGGGTGACAGACATATTAAGAAAAATGAATAATTAGTAGGATTTTAAGGGGTAATTTTTTAAAAGCTTTATGTATAAAGTAAAAAGATGTGTTGAATTATGTACATGTGTAGGGTCAAAAGTAATGACATTTTGTGAGGATGAAATTTATAAAAAAAATAAATTATTGGGGGTATGAACATAATGTTGAAACGCTTAAAAGAAAGAAAGTGTGACTAAAATCATGACTCGGACCATATTTCAATTAAAAGACCCAATTTATTTTAAAATTTACGCAAAAACTTGTATGCAATTATAGGTGAATTGGGTTTTCGGGTCCGGGTTAGGGAAGATTGCTGACGTTCTTCTTCGTCGCGCAGCAACATACGACTAGATTTCTTCTTCTTCTTCCTCTTCCTCGCATCGCAACAAACACAACTAGATCTCTGTTGATTTTGATGACAGTACGTCTCTAGATTTTTCATTTTCTTCTCTTGTTCTTCTTTTTTCCTTTTTCTTCTCTTGCTAGATCTCTGTTGACTTTGATGGCGGTACGTCTCTAGGTTTTTCTTTTTCTTCTCTTGTTCTTCTTTTCCTTTTCTCTTCCAAATGGTGGTGCATCTCTAGGTTCTTTTTTTGATGGCGACTAGATCTCTTATTCGATGATAGTTTAGAGATGAGAAGATTCTCTGTTGATTCTCACACTGTTCTTTTAAATCTGTAATTTTGGACTTGTTTTCGTGCTTGTACTAATTTTTTTCATGTAATAACACTCGTTTGTTCATATTGTAACACTTTTTTATTCATGTAGTAACACATCAAGTTGTTCTTTAAATCTGTAATATTGGACTAAGGATTTCTTTTCGCGCTTATACTGGTTTTGTTCATATGGTAACACAATTTTCTTCATAGGTTAACGCTTTTTGTTCATATTTTTTTAATAATATGTAACAATGTACACATGTCGTTTCTCTAAATATCATTTTTTTTTTCATGTAGTAACACATAGATGTATTAACACACTAATTTTTTTTAAAAAAATTATGTGCTCAATAAAAATTGAACCTGCGACCAAATATACTATAAACAAACTTAAACCACTAGACTACAACACATATTTGACAAAAATATCTTTCTATAAATATAAAAGCGGTCGCCCAACCTGCAGACCAGTCCCGCACTGCCCGCCCGCCCCACCACGATCCGACCCGACCCCCGAATTTTGTTTAAATTAGATTTAATTGTAGTGTATTGCACATATAATTATTGTTTAATATTTCACAAGAGGCCTCGAAAATATATCACTTAAAATTTGGTTAAAATTAAATTAATTACATGGTATAATTGATGTTTCAGAATATTACTCCATAAAAATGAATGTATATCGAACAAAATCATATAATTACATATTCCACAAACAATCACAAAATCAATAAGAAATTAAGATATGAAATCTGAAAATGAAGTTTCTTCGCAAATCGCAACCAAGGCCATCCTTCTCAATCAAAATTGTGAATACTCGGTTGGATTCTTCTATTTAAACAGAATATTTTTTTTATACGTATATAGGCATAAAAATATAAAAAATAATAAAATATGGAACGTTTGTCAATACGGTGAAGATAAATAATAAAAATAATAAAATAATAAAGTATTTTCTTGTGTGCATAAGTGCACAACTGAACTAATAAAGATGGAACATTTTAGCTCCAATGGGCACCATGTAGGGCACAATATCGTCTGTTTCAAATATAGTGTTCCACTGTATATTTTATAGTTTATGTTAATGACGCATAGCATTGACAAAAATATTCAACGAATCATTATAATTTGAGATTCATGGGTTAAAGATCTAATAAGTGAAATAATCTTGAAACATAAAAAAATGGCACAGCAGAATTAATTTGACCATCTAGTGGTAAGAATTTTGGGGATGCGGGGATAAATCCTCCGCTTTGTTTTATTATTAGTGTCAGCTATTTGATAATATTTCTTTTTAAATTTTTTACGCAATCCAATAAAGCATAACTAATTGTGTTTAAAGTTTTGAATTTAATTATAAAATTTCTAATATATTCTTATTTATTAAATATAAAATCAAAGATAAGAAGGTATTATTATGTACATCTTGTGCGTCTTACATCACTACTACAATTTTGTGTAAGAACTAACACTATTGCTTGTGAAATGTTAGTTCTTACAAGCAATAATATTAATGGTTTACGGTGCACAAGAAGCAGATAATAATTTGCCAAACACAATAATGTTAATCTCAATTAACATTAAATAAAAGTATTTTAAATAATTTACACACTTTTAATAAGGAAGGGGTTTATAATTTTATACAAACTCTCATGTGAAATTTGTCCATACTATAAAATTGATATTATTATACTTATATATAATATCACTACTCTTATATACTAATACATATAACAGTTAATGTTATGATATCAATTATAAGGATAATGTTTTTAATGGATAAATATTGTGATATTAATTTATAAATATAATTATATAAATTTCATATTATGAACAAATTTTACAGAAAGTCTACTCATAATTTCCGACAAACCTAAAAAATAAAAGAGAAGGATTCATCTCTATGAGATGAAAGATTAATATTCAATAGAAATAACGGAGTAATACTTTAGTAAAAATTGTTAATACTAATCAGTGAAAAAATTATTAATGTTCAATAAAAATAAATTATGTAATTTGATAAAAATAACAAATGTTGTAGCCATTTTGTTTTGTGTAGTATTAAAAAAATGAGGCACAAATAAAAGCATGAAATTACTATATATAGGTTTTTAAATATTAAAATAAGGAGAGGATGAATAGGCATCGCCATCTCTGCACGTGCCACCTATTCAACGAGTGCCACGTCACTTACACGCACCCAAGGTGTATCTGTTCTTTTTTTCGCTACCTCTCGTTACCTATCCACACCCTAAACGAGGAGAAGAAATCAGATGATCCGAAGGCGGAGGAAGGAAAAAAACGAGGAGAAGAAATCAGATGAACCGAAGGCGGCGGCGCCTCCGCCGCCGCAGGAAATTGTTCTGAAGGTTTACATGCATTGCGAGGGGTGCGCTAGAAAAGTGCGCAGATGTCTCAAAGGCTTCGATGGTAAATTAGCTAGATCCGTGTTCCTCTTTTCTCGCCTTTTTCAATATCTGTCCATTTTAGGTTTATTTTTGAATCTATTTCTGCTTGCATGTAAGTTAATTGATATTGATTTAATTTGAAATTGGAATTAAATTTTGCAGGAGTTGAAAGTGTGGTGACCGATTGCAGAACGAGTAAAGTGGTGGTGAAAGGTGAAAAGTAGATCCGTTGAAGGTTTTGGAGAGGATTCAGAGGAAGAGCCACCGCCAGGTGGAGCTCATTTCCCCGATCCCGCCGCCTCCGCCGGCGGAGGAACCGAAGAAGGCGGAGGAGAAACCTGAAGAGGAAAAAGAAGAGGTTTCAATTTCAATTTCATTCATATTCTCTCTCTTCTCTCTCTAAAAGTAGTTAGAAATGCAATTTTTCTGATTGTTTGTTAAAATCATGTGATTTGTGCTTGCAGCCTGTTATGATTACGGTGGTGTTGGGAGTGTACATGCATTGTGAAGCTTGCGCTCAGGAAATCAAAAAGCGAATTCAGAAAATGAAAGGTGTGTGATTTTTATTTTTTTAATTCTAGTTACACTATATTCCTTCTTTTTCTCTCATGGGAACGAAATTGCTACTTCGAAATAATTCGTGTTCTTTTTATACTTTTGCTACGCTTTTCAGCTGTATTTGGAGGGGATGATTGATTTCCTTTCCCATCTGTTTTTGCTCTTTTTGCATCACTAGCCAATTTAGTAAAAGAATCATTTAATCATATAGTGTAATTTGTAAAGATTCCGTTTGAATTCCTTCATCCTTAGGTCAAAATTCAATTGACTCAATTTATTAATCAATTATTAAAATCAATTGGAGTGTATAAATTGTTTATAGGTGTGGAGAGCGCTGAACCGGATCTGAAAAGCTCACAAGTAACCGTGAAAGGCGTGTTCGAACCGGAAAAGTTAACCGATTACGTGCTCAAACGAACCGGAAAACACGCAACTATCGTGAAAGTCGAACCGGAGGAAAAACCGAAAGAAGGGAAGGAAGAGAAAAAACCGGAGGAAGCAGGGAAGGAGGAGGCCAAGAAAGAGGAAAGTGGAAAAGACGAAAAACCCGCCGCCGCCGCCGTAGAACCGCCAGAGAAGGCGGCGGAGGACCCAAAATTGGAAATAAAAAAGAATGAGTTTTTCTACTACTACCCTCATCAGAATCTGCAGTTGTACCAACAACCACAGAGGATTGTTCAAGAGTATTACCAGGATTACCCTCCGCAGATGTTCAGTGACGAGAATCCAAACGCCTGTTCGGTGATGTAAAGGGCGGTGGGGGTGAGGGGTAGAATGGGGATATTAGGGAGGAGAGGCACATGGGTAAACTGCGCCTACATGCGGGGCTGTCTAGTGGTATAAATCTACAGAGGAATGGCTGTAGAAGTTTGTGAGCCTTTGTACTTTTTTTGTTTATTATTATAAATCTTCTGTCACATACTATGAATAATAATACTATATTATTATACTTTAACTTATGGGGTACGTACTTGTTTTTTGTCTGGTTTTGATCATGGTATGTACCTTCGCAGCCTTCTGGCAACTCGTCACATGAGAAGCTTATTATTGATCTAGATTTTTTTTTCATTTAGGTTTGAGTTTTTTTATTTTAGTGGATCTCCAGTGCCGTAGTTTATTTTTTTAAGAATGCAACCGTTCAAACGAACATGAATTTTACATTTTAGTATAAATAATGTTAGGCTACAAGTTGTATGCACCATGGTGCATTTTTTAAGCATATATCTTGTAGCACTTAAAAATACAATTTACTTAAGCGAACATAGGTTGCATATTTTAATATAAAAAAATTGTATTTTCTCCGTCTCAAAATTATATATCTCTTTGCTTTTAACATGAGCTTTTCAATATAAATAAATTGTATTCCCTTCATCCCAAAATTATATATCCTTTTGCTTTTAACATGAGCTTTAGTGTGAGAGTTGTTTATTAATATTTAAAGTGATAAAGTGTTCTTTAGTTGAAGGTATTGTAGTTTTCTTTTTTTTATTAAAATAGATGACTTTTTATAAGTAAAAATAATAGCATGAAATATAATTTTAAGATGTTAGGAGAGGATAGTTGAAAAAGGTCTAGTTACTTTATTATTTTTTTATAAAAAAGGGTAAACAAATTTGGGACAACCCTTTTGCAAAAAGTGAGTAAATAACTTTAGAAGGAAAAATGAGTATATTTCAGTTCAACATATACTTGATACATATAAGACAAATGTAAAATACAATTGGTACACATAATACTTACGTTTTTCTATTTATTTTTAAGTCGGGGTCGACTCGACAGGAAGACTGTCATGACTTTTAGTTAGTGAGTGGCCACTAATCAAGATTACCTTAGACTTTAGGGGTAAAAAGTTTTATTTTTAAGTTGGATAGTGAGTGGTCACTGATCAAGATTAGCTTAAATTTAAGGGGTAAAAGACAAACTTAAGGGGGAAAAAAGCATAAAACATACTGTGTTTGATGAAATGTGCATAAATCCGACACTCAGGACTGAAAATGTGATCGTTTTCACTTCCGTCATACTTAATATGTACAAGTAATTAGATTCAAATAAGTTAATCATTATTTAATTTTATTAATAACCCCTATTTTTATAATTATTTATACTCGATCATTCCATTATTTCTCCTATTTATTTAAAAATTAGACTAAAATACTACTAATATATTTATTTTCGTTTAATTCACTACCTAATAATTTTCATTTGAGAATTTAGACCAAATGCTTTCTAAATTTCTTTTTAGTTGGATGTTGTTAAGTTTGGGTCATCAATCAAGAATACCGTAAGGTTTAAGTTTTATATCGTAGTTGGATAGTGAGTTGTCATTAACAATCAAGATTACCATACGTTTAGATTTCTTTTTAGTTTTTTGAATCTAGATTTCTTTTTGGTTGGATATTGTTAAGTTTGGAGTTTTCCAAAAATATTGTATTACCTTTTAGTCGGAGAGCCGGTTATAAACGTAAGTTTAGTTTTCTATTTTTAATTAGAAAGTTAAATTTGGAGTTTCATTGAAAAAAAAAATAGTCAGATGATGTAATATCTTCTCTTCCAATCCCTCTATATATTAATGTGAATTTTTTTTTATGATGTGTCAACTCCATGTTAGTTTAACATATATGTCATTCAATGAGAAATTTAAATACACATGTTATTTTTTTATTTGGTTATTTTTATAAAAGAATTTTATGTGTCATGAAACTTAAAGTTTTTCTGTATAATTAATTTTTAATTATTTAGGTATCTAAAATATGTGCGAATGTTATAAAATATGTAATTCATATTTATTACTTTAAATTTTATTTAACTATATAATATTATTCATTTATCTTTCTTTTGGTAATTTTTGTTTGGCTTAATTTAAGATAAATAAAATATTCATTTTAAATGTATTTTATCTTAGTGCGAATTATATTAAATTATTAATTTCTTAATAAATAATTTTATTTTATAATTCCTCTTATGTATATCTTAACATATTTTATGTGGCAAAAGTAATTATAATAATAATTTATTTACTTTTTTTATTATTATATATTAATTAATTAAGTAATTAGTCTTTTTTTAGTCGATTTATTTTGTTTTGATTTGTAGGTTTCAATTTCATATTAAAATGAATAAATAATATTTTACACAATAATCTTATTCTAGGTTTAAGAAAATTTACTAATATACACCTTAAATAATTATTAATTCATATTTAGTGTATTTATACACATATTTATATTTTTTATTATTAAATATAAATATTTATTGAAAATATTGCAACTTTTAATTAGAAATCGCGTAACATGCTGACACTAAACTAGTATTTAGATAAATGATACGTATAGGGGTGGGAATAGGCCGGGCCGAGATAGACCTCACATAAAAAAGGTTGGGCCTAGTATTTAATTTTGGGTCCAAGTCTGACTTGTTTTCTATCATAGGCTTTTTAAAAAGCCTAGGTCTGACATTTTTATTAAATAGGTCTGGCCTGGAAGCCTTTTAAAAGCCTTCATAAAATATATTTTTTTACAACCTTATTATGGCTACTATTCATTATAAAAAATTCAAATCGCACCTATAAAAAATTTAAGTGTACAAATAACAATACTAAGTGCTTCATCAAATCATCAAAATATACTACTTTTAGCATTAAATATTATCTATTTTATTAATATATTATTTACAATTATATAATTATATATATATATATAATTAAATAGGTCGGTCTGTTGGGCTTAAAAGGCCTACGAAAAAGCTCAAGTCTGGCCTATTTAAGTAAATAGGCTTTTAAAAATGTCTGAGTCTGACTTGATTATTAAACGAGACGAGCCGAGTTTTAGTAGACCGGGTCATAGGCCCCTGTCGGGTAGCCTGGTCTATTCCCACCTCTAGATACGTATATAGTGTAATTACATACTCACATTTATTAATGCACAATTTATTTTATAACTGTTAATGTTTTATTCATCTATGTAACGTAATTAATAAAAGATACATCTTTATATAGAAAACGGTGGGCTTCGATTAGCATCTGGTTCGATTCTCCTGTTTCAATTTTCGCATATCATTAATGGTGTCTCATCTTGCTTCATTTTTAACATATGGACTCAGAATATAATGGTTCGTTAGATTATTTTTTATTTCACCTATCTATTAATGTAATACAAAGTAAAACACCAATTATAAAATAGAAGATCTCATTTCCATCGGCATCTCGCAAGGATTCATAGAAAGTTAGGTAAGAGGTGCTTAGAGGGTGAGGGATGGTGTGAGTATCTTTTCTTTAAAAAGCAAAAAAAAAAGGACAATGAGGATGAAATGTCATCAAATGCATTACTTGACTAGTTGATGTATTAGGTGACTTTTAATGATTGTAATCAATGTGAATTCAATGGGAGGATATATGAAAAAATAATGTTGTGGTAGGTGTTCTATTTCATAAATTGTGTAAATTGATTATTTTGCTGGTGCATTAATCAAAGAATATACTTGCATACATATATGAAATTAATAGAGATAAAAGATGACGCGAGATATATGTTAAATTAAAAAGGGAAACAAGTAAAAAAAATGAAAGAGGAAAACATTCTATTTATGAGTTTTGCTCAGTTCATGCCTTCATAATACCACACTCAAAAGATATTTCATCCATTTTATGTTCTTGAATTTAAAGTTAGAACATTATATATACATACGAGGCGTTGGTTTGTTATAATTTCAAATACATTTGACAATCAAATATAGATGTTACTCGTATGAGCTACTTTTTAAAAGCGGAAGCAGACGTTAACATGGACAGTCTTAACGCTTTCGATTGAATTTGATTCAATCAGGTCTGATTGTTATTCAAATGGATAATTTAATATATAAATTATAAATAATCATTTGTATTTTTATAAAATAATAGCCCCTCAAAATTAATATTTAAAAATAATTCTTAAAATTGCAGGTGTACCCTTTAATAAGTATTAAAAAATTATAAAATAGCCTTCATTTTATTTATTTTTCTAAATAATGTTAAAGTGACGAGTTAACCAGTCAGTATTTTATTCTGTTTTTTTTCCCGCTTTTAAGCGTTTTATAGGCGGTTTGAAAGTTAAGCGACCCAATACTTTTAATCGATTCGTTACGCTTACCAAATAGCGGTCAGACCGGTTCAATCAATCGATCCAAACTGCTTTTTAAAACATAGCATACAGGGGAGTTGGTTGGTTACAATCTCAAATAAGAGGAGTACAAAGTAATATTTTCTTGTACATATGTCTCATGATTAGCAGTTTCACATCATTGTACACATGCACTTTAATAAGGAATATTGACCAAGTCTGACCAACTAATACTTTTAGTTGGACCAACTAATACTTTGTCACTTATGTGTTATTTTTCCCCTTGTATATAAATAGATGAATTAGGGTTTTCACAGATATTCACTCAGATTCATTATCTCTATCTATCTCGGCTGTATACATTTCTCTCTCAATAAGATTACTCTTCTTTTGATTCAAAAATGCATTGAATCATTTTTCTACACACTTCTAGAAGTTTTGTAGGTGATAGCAAAATATAATTACGACATCACAATAGCAGCAAAATATAATTACGACATCACAATAGCTATAAATGTAATATTGAGTAGTCTAAACAGTGTTATCAATTAGCTACGTTATTTTTTTAAAGGTAATCACAATAGTTTTCTAAGATAATCAATTACAATAGTTTCTTTGATCATCGGGCACATGGCAACATCTTTTCGTCTTGTTGTAGACCGGAATCGCAACCACCACAAGAGAGGAACCACTCGAGACTGCAACTCGAAACCACAACCACCAGAACGGGGGGAACATCACCCCCACCACAAGGAGAACCACAACAAGAGGAAATAAATTTTCCTTCTCTGTGTCTCGAACTCAGGACCTCATGGTCCGGTCTGTACTGGTTCCCATCTCAGACCTTTTCGTAGATTGGCCATTTACGATAGAATGTTGGAGAGCTAGTGGACTGTGGGATAAAATTAATATTTGGTCTTTATGAGGTTGAAGGACATAGTGAGCTCTTTATTCAAGCTCTTTGTGAACTCAGTACTGATGAAGCGGAGAGAATGATGGCAGTGGTGTGGGCCATTTGGCGTCATCGAAACCAGCTCATGTAATTTTCGCTGCGACAAGCTTCATGGCGGAGTGGAAAGCAGTGAGACTGCGACCAAAGACAGCGAAAAAGCGGACAACGTGTTTAAAATGGCACCCCCCCTAAGGAGCCATTTGTCGAGATAAATGTTGATGCGGCTTTTTTCACTAACAGCCTATAGATAGGAATAGGGATGACCCTTCGTCATCATAGTGGCAATTGCATTGCGTTCCGGTCTCATTATCGCCGTAGTTCTATGAACGTCATGGAAGGTGAAGCATGGGGGGTTTATCAAGCACTGGCCTGGGATGTGCTGCTGGGGATCACACACCTGGTTGTAGGGGTATCAAAAAGGCGGTTTGGTGGACCGAACCAACCGTAATATGAAAAACCGAATTATAAATCAAATTTTTTAACCAAATCGAAACCGAACCGTATTTATAAAAACCCAACGGTCCGAGACCAAAATATTTCTGTTCGGTTTGGTCCAAAAATCGATTTTTTTTTAAATTTTCAAAAGCAAGGACAAAAAGCATACCATTTTTTCATGAACTACAGTAAAAAAAAAAACATATAAAAAATAATGTAAGCATAAATTTAGTAGTTCCCAAAAGCAAAAACAATTCAAAAAGGTTAAATATTAGTAGGTTCCAAAAGCTAGGCTCCACACCCCACATCTTAAGTATCAGTACAATAGTTGTCTTAAAGGTTAAAAGTTCTAACAAATAACAATTCCGAACAATCTCAAGTAATGACAAATAAGTACAAGCTTATGCCTTCAAGACTTCATCTCCATTCAATAGTTTTTGCCTTCAAAATCTTTCAACAACTTCTACCTACACAATTTAAAGAAATAAATAAGACAACCCATATAAATTGTAGGTACAAAATTCATGCAAATATATATACATATATTTAACCGAATGAGCAGATAATGTATTACCCACTGCTCATTTTGTAATAATATATTAGGGTACCTAGAAGGAGAATTCAGTAACTAATTATTAGTGTTTGACGATGACATGAGACCAACTTTAGACAAATCTGCAATATAAAATGATAATAGTGTTAAAACAAATTAAATTACACATAAGAAGAAGATATAAAATGAATGTACTAGTGATTTAACTAATTAGGAATAAACTTTTTCAAATTTCTCATGCTCCTCCAACTTTGAATCACTGGCTTCACTTTCTGAATCTCGTAGCCAATCTTGAGTGCATATTAAACTCTCAACAAGTCTTGGAGTTAAAAGAACTCCTAAAGTCATCTAGTACTCTTCCACCGGTACTAAATACAGATTCTGATGTCACAGTTGAGATAGGAACAACCAATATATCCCGAGCCATCTTTGCAAGAATTGGAAGTCTCGAAGAATTTACTTTCCACATTAACACATCTAGTTCATCATCCTCAACAATGTCCTCATGCAAGTAGGTATCTAATTTTGTTTTCTTCCATCCCCCATCACCAGTTTCTTTTCCCTGCTTCTTAAACCCGGCAAGCATTCCACTATTAGTACCACCAGTCAAGTTAGGGCTCGAGAGCGACGAGAGGCTACCACTTGCATTTGCCTCACTTCCCAGCTGATACTTTTGATTATATTCTTTGAACAATTCTGCAAATCCATTCTTCAAAGATTGCATCACATTTTCACCATTTTCAGACCCATACATCTTGCACAAAGAGTAGTTCAAGTAATCAAACTTAAGACGTGGATAAAAAACATTCGCCCAAAATCACTTTGTTCATTTTTCCCGGATCTCCCCAATATTTCTCAAACTTTGTCATCATTGTCATACCCAACTCCTTCACAAATATATCTCGTTAAAAAATGAGTTAGCAGTGACATATAATGAACCAGAAATTCGTAAAGTCAAATCATAAAAAATCTTCAATCAATCAGCAATCTTGCGAACACGAGTCCAATCAGCAATCTTGCGCCGCCGAGTGTGAACAAAATGTGAAGAGCGAGCGATGGTGAAAGTGGCTTATAATCGTGAAAATTAAATTAGGTTTTAAGATTTTAATTTTTAGGAAATTATATATAAATAAATATATAATTTTTATAAATATTATAATTATTTCGGTTCGATTCGGTTCGGTCTGATCAGTTTTTTACTAGTAAAAACCGAAGACCAAACTGAAATAAATAAAGCTCATTTTTAAAAACCGAAAATCGAATCATAAACCGAAATTCGGACCCGAATTTTGAATTTCGAATTTCGATTTGGTTTGGTCCGATTTGGTCCAATTTTACGGTCCAGACCAAAATTTACACACCCCTACCTGGTTGTTGAGACGGATGCTAGTGATGTCAGTGAGGCTTATCGTTCGTCGGCTCTAGACAACTCCCTTTTTGGCTATTTAATTAGCAATGGAAAACAATAATAGAAAAGCATGATAGGTTTAAAGTGGTTTGGGCTTGTCGGAATGTCAATATTGTGGCACATTCTTTAACTCGAATGTCTTGCTCTTTTGATAGTTCGTACAGTTGGGTTGAGCCTCTGGACTTTGTGGAAGGCCTTCTCGACACGTATCGTTCGTGCATGTAACCTTGCTTTCATTTCAAAAAAAATAATATTAAGTGTCAAAAATATAAATTAAAGTCAAACAATCCATTGCAATTTATACTACTAACTAACTCACAAGCTTACTAAAAAGAATACCCACGAACTAACTAATCGAATAACATTAAATTTGAATTTTTTTATTTATATTGACGAGTTTAAAAGTACTCAAATAAATATTTTTGGAAAAGAGTATGACTCAATAATTTTATTTTTTTATTTTCTTTTTAATTTGATTGATTACCTCCCTATTTTCAGGACATATGTATACACATTCATTAATGAGTGGGTCTCATTTGCACCTGGATGCACCTTGCGCTCATATTGCATTTTAAAAGCGTTTAACTATACAAAATAGAAACATGCAACTATTCTAAACAGAAGCATGCAACTATGTTCCCACATTAATAGTTGCACTTTTCTATATAAATAAATCACACTTTTCAACATAACAAATTATACGCTTCTAAAATGTATTATGAGTGCAGGATGTACCCGTATGCATACTACATTCATTAATATAGAAAAAGGACCCCATATTTGCAGGAAGCTATGAGGGAATATTTAAATTAATTATAGTCCTTGAAAACTTAGATTTTCTGGTTAAATGTCGTGTCAATATAGGTGGGCACTCTTTTAGTAGTTTAATTTTTGATCCGAAACTGAAAATTACTAGCTAATATATTAAAGTAGGTAGCTAGGGTAGTTTTGTACCAAGGATAGAATAGTCCCTTTCTCTCATCAGATTCGTCACGTCCTCTATGTCCTACAGTCCTACGGCTCATTACTCATATCAAATGAATACCTCACTACATTATCTTTGTAGCCGAATCTCATTTACATCCAAGTATACCGTGCATTTATATTATATTTTAAAATATATAATTTATTATATTAAAAGATAAAAATTATTTATATTAAATTGTTCAACTATTTTTTTCATATTAATAATTGCACGATTCAATGTAAACAAATTACATCTTTTAACATAATAAATTATATGTTTCTAAAATGTATTATTAGTGCACGAAGTATGTGGATGAATATATAAGAATTAGCTTAGCCTATCTTTTATCGTAATAAATAATTTTCTGGTGGCATGTTATTTTACGCTAAATGCCATGTGTAATTAAGTTCATTTTAAAATAGTATTAATTATTTTTATTGAATATTATTAATTATTTTTTAAATAATATTTGATTCACAAATTGTTCAATAAAATAATTACTATCATGTAAAGTTTGTGTTGTGCTCAAATATATCACGCGTCAGCATCACCAGATTTATCACACGTCAGCAGAACGAATTATCACATTTCAGCAGGTCCCACCGAGACCACGTGATTTGTCGTGCTTACGCATATGTTTTGTCATGCTTTATGCACATGACTTGTCGTGCTTATCGATTTGTCGTGCTTATTGATTTGTCGTGCTTAACGATTTGTCGTGCTTATGATTTGTCGTGCTGGTCCTCTTTATATAAAGGACCTCACAGTTCATTGTAAACACAAACTGGAATGTTTCTCTCATTCCACTTATATACCTACACCCACATTTCAGGGAAGAACTACGGTTTTTCCCGCAGTGTTCTTGTTCGATTAATCATTTTGTTTGTGAGTTGTTACCAAATTAGCCACATAATACTCTCGATAAAAAATGACTCGCAACAGTTTGTATTAAAAAAGATAACTTTTAAAAATTATTCAATAAAAAAATTAATATAGTTTAAAAAATTAAATGCAGAAAGATGTTTTTTCCTAATATTTTTATTCTCTTTTATCTCATCTTCTACCCAGCATGTATAATCGTTTCACGACTTTTCCTATCGAACTTTAAATTTTACAATCTCAAACCTTCATTTATTTTCTAGCTTAAAGTAAGGTTCATAAAATTTTTAAAATCTTAATTCACTTTATCATCTATCTATTCTCTTATTTATTCTTCTAATAAACTCTCATATTATCTATTTTTTTATTTTTTAAATACATACATAATAATATAATGCTATAATATTAATCAACTTTTTCAACATTTTTTTCGATAAAATACCAAAAAGTATATATATATTTTAATTATTTATCAGAATTTTAAAATCATAAAACTTTAAAATTTAGAATTTTCCCTGTTCACTGTAATTCGTAAACGAACTTATTGTCAGTATGGATGATAATAAGCTCGATTCATGCGCTAAAAATATCGAAATTGATACCCATGGATTATAACTTGGATTTAACTTCGATCAAATTAGATCAGTGAATGCATGAGTTTAAATTCGGTGATAACAATTTTTTGACAACTCCAAAGTAGACTGGATCTTTGTATCAGACGACTCAACATATTAATATTTTTTAAATAAAAAAATAAAAAATTTAAATATGTAGATACAATTTTTAAGTCTAGTCTCAATATAAATATTTATTTTATAAGTGTCTCAAATTAAGATTCCATTTGTAATTTCATTTTAACATTGTATATGATTTTAATTTTTTTTGTCTTGTATGTGACTTTAACCGAAAATAAAAAATAAAATGCTAGTTATCATGATTTTAAAAAAAGAACACTAAATAAAAATTTCAAACACTAAAATAATACACGATATATATATATATATATATATATATATATATATATATATATATTAATTAAATATAACGAAGTTTCTTTTTTCTTATTAATAATTTATTTTTAATATTTATGACATATGTGTATTTTTTTTCATCTTGTATAATTTTAATTTAATATTTAGTTTTTTGGTTGGGCCTTGAATTGAGGCAAAAGAATTCAACCTTAAATCGAAAATAAAAATAAAAATTGAGTTTTGATTTGAGATACTTATAAAATAAGTTTTTATATTAAAATTAAACCTACAAATTGAATTTTAATATGAGATTCTTTCCTAAAATAATACACATAATAACAACACAAAAAAGTAGTGGGGACTGAGGAGTCACTCTCTTGCACAATATTAACCATGCAATATTTAAAATAAAAAAAGAATATTTTACCGATCTTAAAAGTTTCAAGAATCGTATCAGATCCTAAAAACATATATCAATGTTTTCATAATCAGATCGGCGACCAGTCCCGCACTGCCCGCCCCGCCCCACCACGATCCGACCCGACCCCCGAATTTTGTTTAAATTATAATTAATTGTAGTGTATTGCACATATAATTAGGTTTGGTATGCCTGGCGCTTGCTCTAGTACGAGCTTTATACCCCGTATCGCAGTCACGAAGGAAAATACTCTCCCTTCAATTTGGAAAAGCCAATCCAAATCGGGAGAAGTATTTTCTTCTAAACGGGTATTGTCACTCCGAGCCCAGGTTGGTGCTCGTTACGGATTCAAGATGCTCGGCAGAGTCGTGATTGCCACTCCACTTTACTCACTGCTTATGCAGTAGTAAATCACTAGTCCCCTACGCATCCCAAAAATCTCCTCCGAGGGGATGGGATGCCATGGCATCCGCACGAAACGACGCGCGGATGCTGATGCTCAGGCATCTACAAAAGGGGATGAAATGGTTCGAGCAGAGGCTTTTTGCGCTGCCGATATAGGCGAAAGCAGCGCGTGCATTACATGCTCATGCGCATGCCAGATTCGCATAATCACAACTTGTCAGGAGAAGGGGCGATGTTGTTGTTGCCGCCGAGTATATTACTTGAAGAAGAGTAGACAGGCTGATCCGCCTCATGCTTGTCAACATCAATTCCGCAGACGAGATGAGGTTAGCTCATATCTATTTCAAGACGACGTTTTGAATTTAGCAAAACGATAGTCTGATGCCCATAGTTATGTGTAATAGAAACAGTTCTCCCGAAGTGTAAAGGTTGTAATAGAATAACAACGTGTTGAAAATCATTTTTGTTTGTTAAGTTTTTCTAGTTAAAGCCTATCAGAGGTCGCACCTAAGTCGGACGACCCGAACAAAGACGAACGAGCTGAAGTTTATGTTCACCTGACGAAACAATTCGTACTTAGATACCCGCAGCAAAGCGAGTGATGGGTACGGAGTCACAACTAAATAAGATGACTCGTACTTACAGATACCCGCAACAAGACGAGTGATGAGTACGGGGTTGCAGCTAAATAAGACGACCCGAGCAGAATAGTGATCACGGCTAACATAAGACGATCACGAAACAAGAAAGAGGGGGTTGCACATAAGTTAACCCATCTGGTCGCAGCTAAATAAGACGATCAATCTGATTGCACCTCAATAAGACAATCAAAAAACCAAAGAAGTCAGGGTGGAACATAGACACAGATCATGTTCGAATTCATTCAGAAGAAAAATGACATAAACTAGGAAACAAAACAAACATCAATCGTTCATCAGCAAAATTCATCCTCCACGATCGAATCAGAGGAAATTGTTCAACAAGCAAATTCAATGGAAACAACAAAATTGTTCAACAAGTAAGTTCAACAACACAAAAATTACACAGTAGTGCGGAGGAAATTGTTCAACAAAGCAAAACTAATGAATAAATTCATTATTGGGGGTGGGCGGAAGAGATGTGTCGAGAAAGTCTTGCCTCGTCTGCTCGGTCCCTTTGGGAGCGACTCCCCCAGTATCATTGTGCCTCGTCTGCTCGCTGGATAGCACATTCTGCTCGTCTTCAGGTAGACCACTCTGCTCACCCTGCACCTGATCAAACCCATGCTCGGCTCGGTGAGCTTGGTCGATAGTACCTTAAACATCCGCATCCGAACCATCTTCCTCATCCAAAATAGGGTCATCAATCTCGATCCCATCAGGAAGATTAGAGAAATCGCACAAATCACTCAAATTAGATATTGGAAGGTTGAGATCCGGGGGGTTGTCGATCAGGTACTTCTCGAGATGGGCTACGAGTGGGGTAATCTGGTCAGCAGTAAGTGTATGTCTAGCAGAACGGATGGCATTTGCAAAGGCGCATATATAGGAGAAATTGGACATGGAATCAACATACTCTTCAGTGTGCAATTTTGAATTTTCAATACCCAAACGAGTGTTGGTCTCTTCACCGGTGAGGAGTTGTTGGGCGAGCAAAGTTTTCTCGCATTCTGCAGTCTCGATGCCTGTTCTGAGTTTTCGGAGCTCAACATTCAGCTCATCCTGAACTTTCCTAATGCCAGCCACCTCTTTCTGATTACTGTGCAGCTCCTCCCGAGCAAGACGTAGCTCCTCTCTGGCCTGGCGAGCATCTTCCCGAGCTATACGAGCATCCTCTTGAGCTTTATGAGCCTCTGCTTGGGCTGAGGATACTTGTCCCTGAGCCAACTTCATTTCATCTTGGGTCCTGGTCAGCTCGTTCACCTTCTCTTCGAAACTCGTGATAAGGGTCACTTAGTTGGCATGAAGCTGGGCGGACTCGGTGTAACCTTTTTCAAGGAGAACCAGAGATTGGCCATGGTGTACTAGGCCAAGTCGCATGGTTTCCAAAGTCGTTGGACCCTTAGTGGCCTCTTCGAGCTCAGTAGTCCATGCTCGGATGGGGGTTTCACACGCCTTCTGGACATGCTCCGGAAGGCCAGGAATGTTGCGGACACTAGGAGAGCAGTAATAATCTTTCAACTCTGGCATCAGAGGCGACAATCTGTTCAACCTACATGTTATAAGAACAAATAGATATGATTAGACGACCAAATCAGATGGAACAAAGAGGCACTCCAACAGGCGAGCAAACATACCTGTTCACCCGAGCAGGGTCCCATCCCATAAACGACTTGTCCTCGGGAGAACGGAGCTGGGAACTCAAAGGAGTCCAGGTTCGAGATCCTGCTGTGGGTGGAGTAGATGTATCGACCTCCATTTCGGCAATTTGTGTGATCGGACCGACCACAGAGGCAGTTATTCTGGTCGTTTCAGCAGTAGGGGTCGCCTCATTAACATCGATGCTCGATGGAGCTATCGGATTTTGTTCGTCAGGTACCCTTCTGGATCTCTTTGCAGAAGGAGCTTGGTCGCTCGATCCCTGCTCGACAGAACGAGTTGTTCACTCTGCTCGCCTCCCCTCGGTTTGCTCGTTGAGAATCTCTCTCAGCCTGAATTCGAGCAAGCTCTTGAGGTCTCTTGGTTCGAGCCATTTTAGTATGCTCGGATGTGCTTACATCAATAGTGACGACAGGGAAAGTTGTAGACAGAAGAATTTATTAAAAAAGAAAGAGAAACCGGGAACAAAGAGCACAACACATTTGCAAGTATAAAAAACAATCCTTACCAGCTGGATTGACGACAACTAAATGGTGAGGGGGCACGTAAAATCCTCCTTTCTTCCTTTGGTCAGCAGTACTAAACGTCTTCACTGAGCGTTCTGAGTATGGATCAAGATTGATTTGCCAGATACTGCTGAAATAACCATCGTTTGTCTCTTTGTCCGTTGCTGCTTGAATTCCTGAGATTGAGAAAATAAGTTAAAATCAGTTCATTGTGAAGAGCAAAACCACAAAAATACATACTTCGACAGATTCCAAAATCAGTGGGGATGTCTAAACGAGCATTTGATTCACATCCTGAAGCAGGACTTTTCCAATCACCCCCGACGAACCAAAACTTCTCTTTCCAATCCGTGCACATCCTCGACGACCTTACACTTTGCATTCGCCTGCATGAACAACCATCCATGTTCACCTTTAGGTCGAGACAAATGAACTAATCGAGTAAGTTCTGCTGTTGTTGGGTAGTACACAGGTTTCGTTTTGCCGAACAGAGTTAGGAAACTCATAATCATATGCCACCCATTCGGCTTTAGCTGTGTAATAGTGATATTCCATTCTACGAGCAAGCGAGTAATGGCCGGATGAAGTGGGAATTGAAGACCCGCTTCCATTGTATCTAAGTTCACAACAACACAACCCTCGGGAGGCTGGTCTGCTCACTCATCGGGACCAGGCGCCCAGAAAAACACATCCTTTAGAGTCTCGTAATTCCGATACAATTGGCCGAGCATATCTACATCGATCACACTTGCAATTTTGCTCGCTGGATATTCATTTTTGACCCTTGTTCTGTGAGGTTGTTCTGGCCATTCAAAATCATAGCGAGCACTATACTCGGTATATGTTGGGCTATGAGGAAGACCAACAGGGATATCGAGCATCATGTTCTGTTCTCCATCAAATCCTCTGTTCGACTCATTAACATTTTCAGTTATTGGGATTTCCTCCCTCAAATGATCGGCACCCCTATTTACATCACGATTACTTACAACCCTAGATACAATTTGGGGTTGGGATAAAGAATCTTCACCCGAATCATCTAAAAAATCGGTGCGGGCTAAATCCCGGTCTAATTCATTGAGGGCATCGTCGGAATCTGACGAAAGAATGGCAGATGGTTGTCGAATTTGCCAGCGGGATATTGAACCCGAGGTGTTCATCTCTGGCGCATTAGCACCACTACGGGAGATCGGACGGTAAGATGAGGAAGAGGAACTATGATGGTTTGACTCAATTAAAGCGGTAGAACTCGAACGAGAAGTCATAATTGGAATTAAGGGGGGTACGAAGTAATTACCTGGAAGAAATCTTTCGCCGGAATAAGAGTGCTCTTGCCGGAAATTTCAGACGCGACGAAATATGAAGAAAGAAAGAAGAAAGAATGAAGAGAAAGAAAAAAGGGCTGAGGCGGCAAAATAGTATTTATAGATGCTGGATT
Organism: Stenogyne calaminthoides; assembly: GCA_037126765.1. NCBI lineage: Eukaryota > Viridiplantae > Streptophyta > Magnoliopsida > Lamiales > Lamiaceae > Stenogyne > Stenogyne calaminthoides. The sequence goes on along the minus strand of JBBCBC010000022.1, from coordinate 4,217,353 downwards.
TAAAAATTTTGAAAATTCAACACAGAAGACGGAGCGACACTCACGAAGGCCCGCTCAATATATCCAACAGTCGGGCCCCCATGATGAATACAAAGCGGCCCGGCTGGGGGGTATTGTTGTGATCAATGCTTTCACCTCGATTTATTCGTACATGTCGGAGGGACACGTGTATCAATAAATTATTAAAATAACCATGTCCGATGGAGAGGTGTTCGCCTAGATAATAATTATCAACTAAACAAGTGTGCTCGCCATCTTGCCGACCAAATAAGTATGCTCGCCAACTTGGCGACCAAACAAGTATGCTCGCCAGCTTGCCGACCAAACAAGTATGCTCGCCAAATCTGGTGAGCATTATAGTCATTCTTGTATGCTCGTTAAGGACAGTGTTCCGGTACAAAATCGATATGATCAAAGGGGCGAGCAGAGCAATCGGTCGAGCAAAAGTTGATATGGACGACAAAAAGAATGCCTTATAAACAAGTAAATCCAAAGGTCAACCAGGAAGACAAAGTTGAAAACGTGGCAGCATCACATGAGTTCTTGCAAGACACGAAGTCTCCAGCTCATGCTTGCCAAGCCAGCACATGCTTGTCAAAGTACTATAAATAGATCCAAAAAGAACAAGAAAAGGGTTCAGAAATTTTCCATAGGAGTTCAGAAAAATTCCCAAGTACTCAGATATATTTCCCAAATCACCATCTTTCGTAGAAGTTTTTCCCCATGAGAAGTATTGTGTACTGTATATGTAAACCTCGCAATATGACATCCCTGACTTGGAATGCCCCAGAGTAGTCATTTATTGACGAACTGGGTCAACAATTTCTTGTTGTTTACCGTAATATCGTACACGTACTTATTTTGTTTGTGAGTTGTTATAAAATTAGCCACATAGAATTCACATAAGAAAGGAATCGCAACAACCACGCACATGCACTTCGTGATGAACTCAATCCAAGCCATATCTACCCATGGAAGGGTGTAAGCGTCGATCATGGTCAAAGTTCATCACTCCACACATATCGTGCGTATTGACCTCAAGTCAAAGGAGTATCGCATCACTCCCACTAACCTAGACACCCATAGACACATATAGTGGAACTACATCAAACGGTTTCTTGAATGTGTATACCAATACCCTCTAAGGTATTTGTGCATCCATCATGAGATACCCAGTATCTCATAGTAAGTGAGATCTTACTGCACTCTCCAAGCGTATGATGCAGATCGCACACCAATTTCCATTGTATCATCAATATCCCTTTCTTGATGATCCTTGATCGGGGCTATTTGAGAAGCATGCTTAAGTCATCTGAGTTCTCACATACTCAATGACAACAGTGATTCAGGGGAACACAAATAAGAACAAATGTAAACAATCAAACATATTATTCTAATAAGTGTAATGCCACACATATAATATTAAATAAACAATAATATTAAACCAACACTGAATATTATCTGAGTATTATGTCCTTACAATAGATTGTCTCTAGGACACTAACACTAACATGCGATGCAAGCAAACAAAAAGCTTGGACCTGAAGAACTCAAAAGCCATATGAGCAACAGAGGGATCGGACGAGGAGACTCGTCGAACTATTGGAGCCGAAAATAAAAACTGAGCGGAGGAGAGAAGGCCGATGTGTGTCATCGAGATATAGTTCCGTCGTGACAGAAAACGAAGAAATAGAAGAGAAGAAGAGTGATGATCGAGTCGATCTATGATGTGCAGCGAAGGAGACCAGCTCACTACACGAGGGTTTCGCCATCGAAGGGGATTGTTCGATCGGCGGCCGATAAAGAAGACGAGTTTACCGGAGCAGAAAAGAAGAAAGCGGCGGAAAATAACTTTTTTTTATTATGTCGACGGCTGTGAAGTTTCTGTCGTTACCACATTAATTAAATGAAATGTGAGGAAAAGCTTGATGGGCACCATGTGGATCATGGTGTTGGAAAGAGGATCGGTGGTTGAGGAAGCGTTCATGGGAAAATTTCGTCGAAGGGGACCGTATGATAAGCGCAGAAGATGAGAAAATTAAGGTTAGGATCGATTAAGCTGATACCATGTGAGGATGATTTAACTCATATGAGAATAATTTGAAAATCACCATTGAATTGGTGAGACTAATCTGTTATTCATTATATTTTAGAATACAATATGATGAACCTATTTATATTAGAAATTAGAGAAACAAAAAGGAAAAATCCTAAATCTTGATGTCCAAGTAAATTTTGGAGACAAAATAATCTTGGTGGCCAAGTATTTCTTGGTGACCAAGGAAATTTTAATAAATGCAAATTATCTTCTTTCTTATTTTGTGGTTGACTTGGTTAAATCACTTGATTTAATCCTAATACAATGTGTATAGGATTTTAGAGTAGATGAAAGAGAGAATGTGGAGTTGGTGTTTAGTGACTCTTTAATTCCTTGTAATACATCTATGATAGTGTGGTTAGAGAATCCTAGAATTATACTAGAGTGTTGTGGATTATCTTTGTAAATATACTTGTAAATATTTCTCTTGGGGTACCTTTGACTGTATGAAATAAAAAAAAAAATTGTCTGATAAAAAATATAAAAAATTGGTTCATTGAGATATTACTATCATATAGATTAATATGTTTTTTTTCATAAATTAATAAACTCTATGTCCCAACATTTTATTCACATGTGAAGTGACACTACAAGAAAATAGTGCACCGCCTAAGAAATTTTTCAACATGTCTACGGAATTTTTAGAGAAAATAATTTTGTCCTTAAATAGTAAGGATTATCTATGGCTTGCCTACAATATTTTCTAATCATATAGGTCATTTGTAAACTATAAATATAATTGCCTACTGAAATGTAAATTGCCTAGAGAATTATTTATGTAAGTAAGTTTGCCTACGGAAATTACAAATATGTAGGTAGTTTGTTTGTAAGTAATTTGTTTGTCTACTAAAATTCTAAAAATTCATAGGCACGTTGTAGACAATCCTCACTATTTAAAAACTAGATTATTTTTGTTGAAAATTTTTGAAGGTCATTCTTTATTTTCTTATAGTTCTTGTAGGGTGACAGACATATTAAGAAAAATGAAAAATTAGTAGGATTTTAAGGGGTAATTTTTTAAAAGCTTTATGTATAAAGTAAAAAGACGAGTTGAATTATGTACATGTGTAGGGTCAAAAGTAATGACATTTTGTGAGGATGAAATTTATAAAAAAAAAAATATTTTATTGGGGGTATGAACGTAATGTTGAAACGCTTAAAAGAAAGAAAGTGTGACTAAAATCATGACTCGGACCATCTTTCAATTAAAAGACCCAATTTATTTTAAAATTTACGCAAAAACTTGTATGCAATTATAGGTGAATTGGGTTTTCGGGTCCGGGTTAGGGAAGATTGCTGACGTTCTTCTTCGTCGCTCAGCAACATACGACCAGATTTCTTCTTTTTCTTCCTCTTCCTCGCATCGCAACAAACACAACTAGATCTCTGTTGACTTTGATGACAGTACGTCTCTACGTTTTTCATTTTCTTCTCTTGTTCTTCTTTTTTCCTTTTTCTTCTCTTGCTAGATCTCTGTTGACTTTGATGGCGGTATGTCTCTAGGTTTTTCTTTTTCTTCTCTTGTTCTTCTTTTCCTTTTCTCTTCCAAATGGCGGTGCATCTCTAGGTTCTTTTTTTGATGGCAACTAGATCTCTTATTCGATGATAGTTTAGAGATGAGAAGATTCTCTGTTGATTCTCACGCTATTCTTTTAAATCTGTAATTTTGGACTTGTTTTCGTGCTTGTACTGATTTTTTTTCATGTAATAACACTCGTTTGTTCATACTGTAACACTCTTTTATTCATGTAGTAACACATCAAGTTGTTCTTTAAATCTGTAATATTGGACTAAGGATTTCTTTTCGCGCTTATAATGGTTTTGTTCATATGGTAATACAATTTTCTTCATAGGTTAACGCTTTTTGTTCATATTTTTTTAATAATATGTAACAATGTACACATGTCGTTTCTCTAAATATCATATTTTTTTTTTCATGTAGTAACACATAGATGTATTAACACACTAATTTTTTAAAAAAAAATTATGTGCTCAATAAGAATTGAACATGCGACCAAATATACTAAAAACAAACTTAAACCACTAGACTACAACACATATTTGACAAAAATATCTTTCTATAAATATAAAAACGGTCGCCCAACCTGCAGACCAGTCCCGCACTGACCGCCCCGCCCCACCACAATCCGACCCGACCCCCGAATTTTGTTTAAATTAGATTTAATTGTAGTGTATTGCACATATAATTATTGTTTAATATTTCATAAGAGGCCTCGAAAATATATCACTTAAAATTTGGTTAAAATTAAATTAATTACATGGTATAATTGATGTTTCAAAATATTACTCCATAAAATGGAATGTATATCGAACAAAATCAAATAATTACATATTCCACAAACAATCACAAAATCAATAAGAAATTAAGATATGAAATCTGAAAATGAAGTTTCTTCGCAAATCGCAACCAAGGCCATCCTTCTCAATCAAAATTGTGAATACTCGGTTGGATTCTTCTATTTAAACAGAATATTTTTTTTATACGTATATAGGCATAAAAATATAAAAAATAATAAAATATGGAACGTTTGTCAATACGGTGAAGATAAATAATAAAAATAATAAAATAATAAAGTATTTTCTTGTGTGCATGAGTGCACAACTGAACTAATAAAGATGGAACGTTTTAGCTCCAATGGGCACCATGTAGGGCACGATATCGTCTGTTTCAAATATAGTGTTCCACTGTATATTTTATAGTTTATGTTAATGACACATAGCATTGACAAAAATATTCAACGAATCATTATAATTCGAGATTCATGGGTTAAAGATCTAAGAAATGAAATAATCTTGAAACATAAAAAAAATGGCACAGAGTAATTAATTTGACCATCTAGTGGTAAGAATTTTGGGGATGCGGGGATAAATTCTCCGCTTTTTTTATTATTAGTGTCAGCTATTTGATAATATTTCTTTTTTAATTTTTTACGCAATCCAATAAAGCATAACTAATTGTGTTTAAAGTTTTGAATTTAATTATAAAATTTCTAATATATTCTTATTTATTAAATATAAAATCAAAGATAAGAAGGTATTATTATGTACATCTTGTGCGTCTTACATCACTACTACAATTTTGTGTAAGAACTAACACTATTGCTTGTGAAATGTTAGTTCTTACAAGCAATAATATTAATGGTTTACGGTGCACAAGAAGCAGATAATAATTTGCCAAACACAACAATGTTAATCTCAATTAACATTAAATAAAAGTATTTTAAATAATTTACACACTTTTAATAAGGAAGGGGTTTATAATTTTATACAAACTCTCATGTGAAATTTGTCCATACTATAAAATTGATATTATTATACTTATAAATAATATCACTACTCGTATATACTAATACATATAACAGTTAATGTTATGATATCAATTATAAGGATAATGATATTAATGGATAAATATTATGGTATTAATTTATAAATATAATTATATAAATTTCATATTATGAACAAATTTTACAGAAAGTCTACTCATAATTTCCGACAAACCTAAAAAATAAAAGAGAAGGATTCATCTCTATGAGATTAATATTCAATAGAAATAACGGAGTAATAATTTAGTAAAAATTGTTAATACTAATCAGTGAAAAAATTATTAATGTTCAATAAAAATAAATTATGTAATTTGATAAAAATAACAAATGTTGTAGCCATTTTGTTTTGTGTAGTATTAAAAAAATGAGGCACAAATAAAAGCATGAAATTACTATATATAGGTTTTTAAATATTAAAATAAGGAGAGGATGAATAGGCATCGCCATCTCTGCACGTGCCACCTATTCAACGAGTGCCACGTCACTTACACGCACCCAAGGTGTATCTGTGCTTTTTTTCGCTACCTCTCGTTACCTATCCACACCCTAAACGAGGAGAAGAAATCAGATGATCCGAAGGCGGAGGAAGGAAAAAAACGAGGAGAAGAAATCAGATGAACCGAAGGCGGCGGCGCCTCCGCCGCCGCAGGAAATTGTTCTGAAGGTTTACATGCATTGCGAGGGGTGCGCTAGAAAAGTGCGCAGATGTCTCAAAGGCTTCGATGGTAAATTAGCTAGATCCGTGTTCCTCTTTTCTCGCCTTTTTCAATATCTGTCCATTTTAGGTTTATTTTTGAATCTATTTCTGCTTGCATGTAAGTTAATTGATATTGATTTAATTTGAAATTGGAATTAAATTTTGCAGGAGTTGAAAGTGTGGTGACCGATTGCAGAACGAGTAAAGTGGTGGTGAAAGGTGAAAAAGTAGATCCGTTGAAGGTTTTGGAGAGGATTCAGAGGAAGAGCCACCGCCAGGTGGAGCTCATTTCCCCGATCCCGCCGCCTCCGCCGGCGGAGGAACCGAAGAAGGCGGAGGAGAAACCTGAAGAGGAAAAAGAAGAGGTTTCAATTTCAATTTCATTCATATTCTCTCTCTTCTCTCTCTAAAAGTAGTTAGAAATGCAATTTTTCTGATTGTTTGTTAAAATCATGTGATTTGTGCTTGCAGCCTGTTATGATTACGGTGGTGTTGGGAGTGTACATGCATTGTGAAGCTTGCGCTCAGGAAATCAAAAAGCGAATTCAGAAAATGAAAGGTGTGTGATTTTTATTTTTTTAATTCTAGTTACACTATATTCCTTCTTTTTCTCTCATGGGAACGAAATTGCTACTTCGAAATAATTCGTGTTCTTTTTATACTTTTGCTACGCTTTTCAGCTGTATTTGGAGGGGATGATTGATTTCCTTTCCCATCTGTTTTTGCTCTTTTTGCATCACTAGCCAATTTAGTAAAAGAATCATTTAATCATATAGTGTAATTTGTAAAGATTCCGTTTGAATTCCTTCATCCTTAGGTCAAAATTCAATTGACTCAATTTATTAATCAATTATTAAAATCAATTGGAGTGTATAAATTGTTTATAGGTGTGGAGAGCGCTGAACCGGATCTGAAAAGCTCACAAGTAACCGTGAAAGGCGTGTTCGAACCGGAAAAGTTAACCGATTACGTGCTCAAACGAACCGGAAAACACGCAACTATCGTGAAAGTCGAACCGGAGGAAAAACCGAAAGAAGGGAAGGAAGAGAAAAAACCGGAGGAAGCAGGGAAGGAGGAGGCCAAGAAAGAGGAAAGTGGAAAAGACGAAAAACCCGCCGCCGCCGCCGTAGAACCGCCAGAGAAGGCGGCGGAGGACCCAAAATTGGAAATAAAAAAGAATGAGTTTTTCTACTACTACCCTCATCAGAATCTGCAGTTGTACCAACAACCACAGAGGATTGTTCAAGAGTATTACCAGGATTACCCTCCGCAGATGTTCAGTGACGAGAATCCAAACGCCTGTTCGGTGATGTAAATGGCGGTGGGGGTGAGGGGTAGAATGGGGATTTTAGGGAGGAGGGGCACATGGGTAAACTGCGCCTACATGTGGGGCTGTCTAGTGGTATAAATCTACAGAGGAATGGCTGTAGAAGTTTGTGAGCCTTTGTACTTTTTTTGTTTATTATTATAAATCTTCTGTCACATACAATGAATAATAATACTATATTATTATACTTAACTTATGGGGTACGTACTTGTTTTTTGTCTGGTTTTGATCATGGTTTGTACCTTCGCAGCCTTCTGGCAACTCGTCACATGAGAAGCTTATTATTGATCTAGATTTTTTTTTCATTTAGGTTTGAGTTTTTTATTTTAGTGGATCTCCAGTGCCGTAGTTTATTTTTTTAAGAATGCAACCGTTCAAACGAACATGAATTTTACATTTTAGTATAAATAATGTTAGGCTACAAGTTGTATGCACCATGGTGCATTTTCTGAGCATATATCTTGTAGCACTTAAAAATACAATTTACTTAAGCGAACATAGGTTGTATATTTTAATATAAATAAATTGTATTCCTTCCGTCTCAAAATTATATATCCATTTGCTTTTAACATGAGCTTTTCAATATAAATAAATTGTATTCCCTTCATCCCAAAATTATATATCATTTTGCTTTTAACATGAGCTTTAGTGTGAGAGTTGTTTATTAATATTTAAAGTGATAAAGTGTTCTTTAGTTGAAGGTATTGTAGTTTTCTTTTTTTTATTAAAATAAATGACTTTTTGTAAGTAAAAATAATAGCTTGAAATGTAATTTTGAAATGTTGGGAGGAGATAATTGAAAAGGGTCTAGTTATTTTATTATTTTTTTATAAAAAGGGGTAAACAAATTTGGGACAACCCTTTTACAAAAAGTGAGTAAATAACTTTAGAACGGAAAATGAGTATATTTAAGTGCAATACTTGATACATATAATACAAATGTAAAATACACTTGGTACACATAAGACTTATGTTTTTCTATTTATTTTTAAGTCGGGGTCGACTCGACAGGAAGACTGTCATGACTTTTAGTTAGTGAGTGGCCACTAATCAAGATTACCTTTGACTTTAGGGTAAAAAGTTTTATTTTTAAGTTGGATAGTGAGTGGTCACTGATCAAGATTAGCTTAAATTTAAGGGGTAAAAGACAAACTTAAGGGGGGAAAAAGCATAAAACATACTGTGTTTGATGAAATGTGCATAAATCCGACACTCAGGACTGAAAATATGATCGTTTTCACTTCCGTCATACTTAATATGTACAAGTAATTAGATTCAAATAAGTTAATTATTATTTAATTTTATTAATTACCCCTATTTTTATAATTATTTATACTCGATCATTCCATTATTTCTCCTATTTATTTAAAAATTAGACTAAAATTCTACTAATATATTTATTTTCGTTTAATTCACTACCTAATAATTTTCATTTGAGAATTTAGACCAAATGCTTTCTAAATTTCTTTTAGTTGGATGTTGTTAAGTTTGGGTCATCAATCAAGAATACCGTAAGGTTTAAGTTTTATATCGTAGTTGGATAGTGAGTTGTCATTAACAATCAAGATTACCATACGTTTAGATTTCTTTTTAGTTTTTTGAATCTAGATTTCTTTTTAGTTGGATATTGTTAAGTTTGGAGTTTTCCAAAAATATTGTATTACCTTTTAGTCGGAGAGCCGGTTATAAACGTAAGTTTAGTTTTTTATTTTTAATTGGAAAGTTAAATTTGGAGTTTCATTGAAAAAAAACAAAAATAGTCAGATGATGTAATATCTTCTCTTCCAATCCCTCTATATATTAATGTGAATTTTTTTTATGATGTGTCAACTCCATGTTAGTTTAACATATATGTCATTCAATGAGAAATTTAAGTACACATGTTATTTTTTATTTGGTTATTTTTATAAAAGAATTTTATATGTCATGAAACTTAAAGTTTTTCTGTAAAATTAATTTTTAATTATTTAGGTATTTAAAATATGTGCGAATGTTATAAAATATGTAATTTATATTTATTACTTTAAATTTTATTTAACTATATAATATTATTCATTTTATCTTTCTTTCGATAATTTTTGTTTGACTTAATTTAAGATAAATAAAATATTCATTTTAAATGTATTTTATCTTAGTGCGAATTATATTAAATTATTAATTTCTTAATAAATAATTTTATTTTATAATTCCTCTTATGTATATCTTAACATATTTTATGTGGCAAAAGTAATTATAATAATAATTTATTTACTTTTTTTTATTATTATATATTAATTAATTAAGTAATTAGTCTTTTTTTAGTCGATTTATTTTGTTTTGATTTGTAGGTTTCAATTTCATATTAAAATGAATAAATAATATTTTACACAATAATCTTATTCTAGGTTTAAGAAAATTTACTAATATACACCTTAAATAATTATTAATTCATATTTAGTGTATTTATACACATATTTATATTTTTTATTATTAAATATAAATATTTATTGAAAATATTGCAACTTTTAATTAGAAATCGCGTAACATGCTGACACTAAACTAGTATTTAGATAAATGATACGTTTAGGGGTGGGAATAGGCCGGGCCGAGATAGACCTCACATAAAAAAGGTTGGGCCTAGTATTTAATTTTGGGTTCAAGTCTGACTTGTTTTCTATCATAGGCTTTTTAAAAAGCCTAGGTCTGACATTTTTATTAAATAGGCCTGGCCTGGAAGCCTTTTAAAAGCCTTCATAAAATATATTTTTTTACAACCTTATTATGGCTACTATTCATTATAAAAAATTCAAATCGCACCTATAAAAATTTTAAGTGTACAAATAACAATACTAAGTGCTTCATCAAATCATCAAAATATACTACTTTTAGTTATTAGCATTAAATATTATCTATTTTATTAATATATTATTTATAATTATATAATTATATATATATATAATTAAATAGGTCGGTCTGTTGGGCTTAAAAGGCCTACGAAAAAGCTCAAGTCTGGCCTATTTAAGTAAATAGGCTTTTAAAAATGTCTGGTCTGACTTGATTATTAAACGAGACGAGCCGAGTTTTAGTAGACCGGGTCATAGGCCCCTGTCGGGTAGCCTGGTCTATTCCCACCTCTAGATACGTATATAGTGTAATTACATACTCACATTTATTAATGCACAATTTCTTTTATAACTGTTAATGTTTTATTCATCTATGTAACGTAATTAATAAAAGATACATCTTTATATAGAAAACGGTGGGCTTCGATTAACATCTGGTTCGATTATCCTGTTTCAATTTTCGCATATCATTAATGGTGTCTCATCTTGCTTCATTTTTAACATATGGACTCAGAATATAATGATTCGTTAGATTATTTTTTATTTCACCTATCTATTAATGTAATATAAAGTAAAACACCAATTATAAAATAGAAGATCTCATTTCCATCGGCATCTCGCAAGGATTCATAGAAAGTTAGGTAAGAGGTGCTTAGAGGGTGAGGGATGGTGTGAGTATCTTTTCTTTAAAAAGCAAGAAAAAAAAGGACAATGAGGATGAAATGTCATCAAATGCATTACTTGACTAGTTGATGTATTTGGTGACTTTTAATGATTGTAATCAATGTGAATTCAATGGGAGGATATATGAAAAAATAATGTTGTGGTAGGTGTTCTATTTCATAAATTGTGTAAATTGATTATTTTGCTGGTGCATTAATCAAAGAATATACTTGCATACATATATGAAATTAATAGAGATAAAAGATGACGCGAGATATATGTTAAATTAAAAAGGGAAACAAGTAAAAAAAATGAAAGAGGAAAACATTCTATTTCTGAGTTTTGCTTAGTTCATGCCTTCATAATACCACACTCAAAAGATATTTCATCCATTTTATGTTCTTGAATTTAAAGTTAGAACATTATATATACATACGAGGCGTTGGTTTGTTATAATTTCAAATACATTTGACAATCAAATATAGATGTTACTCGTATGAGCTACTTTTTAAAAGCGGAAGCAGACGTTAACATGGACAGTCTTAATGCTTTCGATTGAATTTGATTCAATCAGGTCTGATTGTTATTCAAATGGATAATTTAATATATAAATTATAAATAATCATTTGTATTTTTATAAAATAATAGCCCCTCAAAATTAATATTTAAAAATAATTCTTAAAATTGCAGGTGTACCCTTTAATAAGTATTAAAAAATTATAAAATAGCCTTCATTTTATTTATTTTTCTAAATAATGTTAAAGCGACGAGTTAACCAGTCAGTATTTTATTCTTTTTTTCCCGCTTTTAAGCGTTTTATAGGCGGTTTGAAAGTTAAGCGACCCAATACTTTGAATCGATTCGTTACGCTTACCGAATAGCGATCAGACCGGTTCAATCGATTCTTGTTGTTGAGACTATGGCTACGAATCCGATTCCTGTTGAGGTGGATCCAACATCGTTGAATCCGATTTTGAATCCGCTGTCACCATTGGCGTTACATCCAAACGATAATCCTGCTATCGCTATAGTTTTGGATCCGTTGACTGGATCTAACTTTGTATCTTGGAGTCACGCGGTGAAGCGTGCGTTGAGTGTCAAAAATAAATTGTCGTTGATTGACGGTTCACTTTCTTCTCCGCTTGAAGTCGATGATCGTGTGATCTATGCGGCGTGGGTAAGGGCGAATGATCTAGTTCTCACATGGATTCTTAACTCCATCCATGTTGACATCAAGCAGACACTTGATTATTTCACATCTGCGAAAGAGGTAAGGGAAGAGCTCCATGCGAGGTACGCACAATCTGACTTGACTCGCGTTTTTCATCTGGAAAAGACTTTGAGTGCTCTTTCTAAAGGTTCGCAATCTATGGTGAATTATTATAATCAATTTAAATCTGTTTGGGATGAATACTTGAGTCATAGACCTGTTTTGAAATGTGGTTGTGGTGCTATGGCGTTATGTACTTGTGATCTGCCTCAGAAATTGAGTATTACACAGGAAAAGGATGCTGCTATGAAATTTTTACTCGGTCTTGATGAATCTTTTGCTGCTATTCGTAGTCAATTGCTTTTGCAGGTTCCTTTTCCCCCGTTGTCTAAGATCTATTCTCTGTTGCTCCAAGAGGAGTCTCAGAGGGCTTTAACCAGGCCTGATTCCATACAACCTGACTCTATTGCTATGTTAGCAAAGAATGCCAAATTTTATAAGGATAAAAAGAAGACATTAAAATGCTCTCATTGTCGTGGTCCCGGGTCATCTTTGTGGATATGTGTTTCCAGATCATTGTGTATCCTCCTGGTTGGAGGGGTCCCAAGGGTCCAATCAAACCTGATTCTAATGTCAATGCTACTATGTTGTCTCCTGTTAAGAACACTATATCATCTGCTACTAACCATCTCTTTAATCAAGAGATGTTTGAACAGTTTCTCAACTATGCAAAGTTGGAGAAGGGAAGTGATCTTCCTCACTCAGAAGCCGGTGGCTTTTTTGCCCAACCGCAGGATGCTCCCCGGCACGATCCTATTTCGAGTTTGCATTATTGTTCTAATACTGTTTCTAATGGTATTTCAACTTGGATTGTTGACACTGGTGCTACTGATCATATGGTACATGATTCATCTTTGTTTACCTCACCACCACAACCTTCAACTATTAAAATAAAATTACCAAACAATGTTATTATATGCCTACACTTTTCGGTGATATAAAATTGAATGATGATTTAACATTACATAATGTTCTGTTTGTTCCTGATTTCATGTTCAATTTGTTATATATTTCACATCTAACCAAAACTACTAATTGTGTTGTTAGTTTTTTGGACTCACATTGCCTTTTCCAGGATCTCACAACCAAGAAAGTGGTTGGTTTTGCTGAGCAGCAAGGAGGACTTTATTTTTTGAAAGCTTCCATACCTGTAACTCATTCCATAAACTGTTCTTTTAGTGTTTCCAATAATTGTTCTTCTAGTGTTTCCAATGTGAACATTACTACTTGGCAAACTAGATTAGGACACATATCTGCAAAGAACCTTTCCAAAATAAAATGTTTGCATATCAAAGGTGGTCTTGTACCATCCATCTGTGAGATTTGCCCTTTGGCAAAACAAAAGAAATCCCCATTTCCTGTTAGTCAATCTGTTAGTAATGCATGTTTTGATATGATTCATTGTGATGTTTGGGGTCCCTTCTCTGTTACATCTCATGAAGGTTATAGATATTTCTTAACCATTGTATATGATTATAGTAGATGCACTTGGATTTATTTGTTAAAAACAAAAGATGCAGTCAAAATGTCTTTGGAAAAATTTTCAAACATGGTTAACACTCAATTCAATACCAAAATAAAAATTTTAAGAAGTGATAGTGGTACTGAATTCTTGTTAACTGAGTTTTATCACAAGCTTGGTATTTTACACCAAACATCATGTGTTGAAACTCCTCAAAGACAAAATGGCCTAGTTGAAAGGAAGACCAAAGATTTATTACAAGTTCTTAGGTCTCTTCTCTTTCAATCTTGTCTTTCCTTTAAAATTCGAGTTATTGCATTCTTACAAAGAAGACACCTTATAAATGTAATTCCTTCTCGCTGTCATTCAAAACAAAACACCTTTTGAAATATTACAAAAACAAACTTCCCCGATTACAATCATTTAAGAAATTTTGGTTGCTTGTGTTTTGCAAATACTTTGGTGTCTCATAGGCAAAAATTTGACCCTAGGTCCATGAAATGTGTTCTTCTTGGTTACCCACTAGGCACAAAAGGGTACAAATTACTTAGTCTTTCAACAGGCAAAGTTTTTAACTCCAGAAATGTCAAATTTTGTGAAAACATCTTTCCTTTTTCAGACAAGAAGGCTACAATAAAATTCATTAATGATTTGACAACTCAAATGCATACTTTCCATTCCCCTGATGATGTTTATTTGTTTGATGATGCTCATGTTTCTGTTCAAAATAATCCTACTGATAATTCTATACCTTTACCTGATCCCTCAACACATACACAACATGATCACCCTGTTGATGAGTCTTCTACTGACATGACTAATGATGTTCAATCAAATGACCCTATTCAACATAATGAACATGTATTTCATAATGATGAACAAGAACTAAGAAGATCTTCCAGACCTTGTTGGGATTATACTGGAAAAAATGCTTTTTACTTTGTATAATCGAAACTGAATTTTCAGACTTATTTACTGAAATAAATTGTTTATCACTGATGCTTTAAATATGATTGAATGTTACATATATTTATCGATAATTGTTCAATAATTTGACGTGTTACATTGTAGTTAATTTAGTGATACCGGATCACGAAGATTAAATTAACAAAATCCTTGTAACTAAAAAAAGTACGCCATTCACGACCTAGATGGAAATGAACAACCCATCACTTAAAGGTTGAGATGTAAGGCTCGGGATTGGTTTGTCTTGACCAAGAGATTACACTAGTGCATGACCGATCTGTTGAATAGGACCTCACAGGAGGATAAATTCTTGTAACCGAACAAGGAAGAATTAGACCTCAGCCGTTCGTTGTTTCTTAACCTTCGTCCATTAAATAGGATCACGTGGGATTGGTAACTATTGCTTTGACATATCATGGGTAGTGAATCAGAGAGAGATTCAATACTTTTTATCTTGGGCAATATTATTGGTCACATGTGATTGCTAAGATTTAATCTGAAGAATCGCGGTGCAAGCACGTTTGTTTGATTTGCCCCTGGGAGGAGGTTCATAAGTTTTTATCATACCAAATCTTGCAAGTGGAATTAGTTTCCGGTATGGATAATAATGTTGAACCGTTTCTCGACCAAGGACAAAAGATGTTAATTAATGGAAAGCTATTTTAGTGGCTTGAATTAATTAATGGGCTAGATAATCTTAAACACGGGAAATAATGACTGGGAGCCATATTGACTGTAATATGGGTTAAGATGGATAGTGCAATATTAATTATGTAGTGGGATTAATTAATATGTATGGGCTTGAATTATATTGTGGCTCAATATTAGATATTCAAGGTCCATTAGAAGGTCCAATCTTAATTCTCCTAAAGGCCCCCTGAGTAGCCCAACATATAGTCCATTAACTGAAAATGTGATTAAAATAAAATAAATATTGTTGCTTATTTTTCCTCTATATTTTCAAAATTTATGGATAAAAGAGGGAGAAAGATTTTCTTTGAATTTTGTTATGGAATGAAGATATGTATTCTTGGAATACAAGATTATCTCATTAAATTCAAGAAATCTCCCACTTGGTTATCTATATAGAATTTTCGAAATTTTTGGAAATATAGTGGGCAAGAAAGATTTTCTTGATTTTCTTGAAAAGATATTATGGAAGATATGTATTTCTTGAAATACAAGAATATCTCATAAATTCAAGAAGATCCAAATCTTGGATTCTTGTAACACTAATTTTTGAAAATCACCATATCTTGAGGAGGTGGGATTTTTGTGGAATATTTTAATTATAGAAAAAAGAATATAGGAGATATATTCAAGATTTCTTGGTGATCAAGAAAAGTCTTTTCCCACATTGATTTTCTACTGAAAATTTCGACCACTCTCCTCCTATAAATAGGGATGATTGTTTCATTCCCAAGTACAATTCCATGTCTTCAACAAAAAATTAGCAAATCCACGAAAGTGGTGCAACAAAGTTTATTTTTTTCCTTTTGTTAATTGTTCATGAAAGTATCCTTCCAACGGATTGTCGAGCAAGGGCTTGGGAATACTTGAGGAGTCCTTTTGGTTAGTCCGTCCAACTGAATTCACGTAGGTCATAATGATACGCAATTATTATTTCACGATTTGTATTTAAAAACCCAAATAGATTCGCAACTCATTCCCCCAACAATTTGGTATTAGAGCCACTTGCCAGGGCTTGAATTTTTTAAAGGTTTTACGTGGCTTATTATATGCATGATATGTTGTTGCAATTATTATTTGAATTAATATAGGATTAATTCATGCTAGTAATAATTAAAGAATTAAATTTGTATTTAAATATTCACCCCAAATAGATCTTTGTATAACTCATTCCCCAATAAATTGGTATCGAGCCACGGTTTTGGGTTCAATTTTTTAAATTGTAATTTAATTCACGGACATTAAATTTGAAATTGGATAGTAGAACTGAATTAGATAAATTCTTGCTAAGGACAATTGGGTATGCAATTGTCATTGGATTTTAATGTGTTTATTTATGCATGCATATAAATTGTGATTTTAATTTGATTTGATTTTCGGTAGAAATTTTAATCTTGGGCAATATTATTGGTTGAGAAAATCCATCATACTAAATCTTGCAAGGAATTGTTTATTCATTAAGAGACTCGACCAAGGACAAAAAGATTTGTTTGATTTTATTTGGTGGATAATCTGATAATTATGTAATAAACTATGTGGTATTAGATATTCAAGATCCATTAGAAGGTTTAGGCCCCGATAGCCCAACATTTTTTTTGTAAATTTTCCGAGGATCGAAAACGGTTTTTGTTATGGGAAGATATGTATTTGGAATACAAGATTATCTCATTAAAAAATCCATATATTATGGAAGATGGAAATACAAGAATATCTCATAAATTCAAGAAGATCTAAATCTTGGAATCTTGCTCAAATTTTCGAAAATTATACAATAAAATAGAGGAGGTGGATTTTTTTGTGGAATATTTTTATTATGGAAAAAAAAATATACGCGATTCAAAACCATGATAAAATTCCCAAGTGCAATTCCATGTCTTCCAGCGCCAAAATAGTGGGGTTTATTTTTCCTTTTTGTTAGTTTGTTCATTTCTTGTTAACGTGTTAAGGTTTCCGTGGTGCAACAAATTTTATTTTTTAATTTTTGTTAATTGTTCGCGAGTATCCTTCCAGATTAAATTGTCGAAAGGCGGAAATGGAATTGGGAAGTCCTTTGGTTAGTCCGTCCAAACCAAAGCCATTGCCATCCCGAGAGGTACGCTCACGTGAACCCGTAGATTCCGCATGCGTAGGTTTTACGTGGCTTTTTATACGCATGATATGTTTTGTTGCAATTATTATTTGAATTAATATAGGATTAATTCATTTTTAGAATAATTAATGAATTAAATTTGTATTTAAATATTCATGGTAATAGATCCGCGGCGAATCATTTCCCCGCTTTCGTGCTCAATTTTTTAAATTGTAATTTAACGAAGTGGACATTAAATTTAAATTGGTGAAATAGTAAATTGGCCCTGTCAGCGGATTTTATATTTAATGTTTTATTTTCATGCATATAAAGGTGGTTTTTTAATTCGATTCGTAAGCTTCTGGGATTTGTTTTGCCTCGTGAGAAAATCCACGAGGCAGACTAGGATTTGTTTGATTTGATCAATGTAATGGGGACTAGTTGAATCAGGTTTATTTTTTTTTTGTAATAAATTGTAACCGGATCTTGAATCGAAGAGACGAAGAATTAAAGTTGGATAATTTATTGCCCAATATGTTTATTTTTTACATTTTCTTGATTTATTGGCTTCGTATGCTTTATTTAATTTGGCGAGGACGCATGAGGGCCGAAACCCTCGACTTCAAAACTTAGTATGTTTAAATAAGGCGGGAATTTTATTCCGTTAAAATTGGCGGACGGCGGGCGGCGATTCTTTTGGTGTCGTTTAGGCCTTAAAGGGCAAGCAAGGCGGACGGTGGGATTCTTGTGGCGGTCGTTTATGGTAAATGCGAGGGCGTGCCGGGATCGGGCGCAGTATGCCGGCGGATCAAGCGTCAGCATTTTAAATATCAAATTTAGCGTGGCGTTCGAGATGAAGTATTTTTTCGAGACAAACGAGTGGGAGAAATTCTAGGCGTGTTTCTTCAAGATCAAGTCAAGAAAAAAATCAAACCATGACAATTGGATAATTTATTGCCCAATATGTTTATTTTTTGCTTTTTTGCTTGATTTATTTGTGCTATCTTATGCTTTATTTAATTTGTTTAAATGTGTTTTGCATGAGGGTTGCCAAATGGAAAAATCTCACCTTCAAAATTACTAAGTATGTTTAAATAATTAATTGACAATTTTATTAGGATAATAAAATTGAATTAATTTTGACCTCCATGATTTATTTATTTGTGAATTCTTTTGGAGAAATTCTCCCAACGGGACGGTCAAAAGATAGGTTTCACATGAATGAATTCCAAACGGATGATTGTGGGTTATTACTAGTGGCGATAAATTTTTTATGACCTCCCTAACGAGGCCGATCAAAATCGATATTAAATAATAATCGTATTTAATCATGGTTATTACTTAGGTATAAAATTGATATGCATATATTCCCCCAAGTCCCCGCTAATTTTATATTGGTCAAACGGGAGCCAACTATTAACTGGATATTAAAGGTTTGTAAATCGTTTTGTTTGTAACTCGCTTGAATGTGTTTAAATAATGACCCACCCAACGTGGCTTATTTAAAACTGATTTTTTGAGATGTTGGTCGATGCATGTTCATACCTTTTTTTTTTTTTGAGATTTTAATATGAAGCATGTGATCGAACCTGCGGATATACTTGTCTATTGCATATAGTTGTTTATTTCATTTAAAGATGTCGTTACCTTTTAATCCTTTGTTATTATACTTAAAGTCAATACAATATGTATGGAAACTATATTGATTGAAACGAAAAAATTATCCTAAATCGCACAAAAGCACAAGTGGATTCTTGACACATAAAAAAAAATCGGGATGAGCCAATCGACGAGTCAAAACATGCGGGACTCGTCGGATCACCTTGGCGAGGAGATGTCGTGGGACCAAGCATAGACGCCAGTCAAACCCAAAAAAAGGTGGAGGGCAAACCCGTAAGGGATTACGTCCTCAAAATAGATGGCCCATCTGAACAAACTTGAGATTCCGAGTCGCAGATTATGATCCGGAGACTCGGATGAATTTGGTACTTCACTCTGCCGCAAAAAGTTTTTGAGCATTTTGGCCTCGCTTAGCTAATTTGTTGCAAGCTTTTGGTCTCGGCATCAAATGATGATGAGGACCAAACTCAAGCTTTTGATGGCAAGTAGTCCGTCTTCATCTTCTAGGCCAAGGGTAGGCAAGATAAAGAAGAGGACCAAAGGCCATAAGTAATAAAACTTCAATATGTTGGCAAGGGCAATGGTAAGATGAGGAATGCTTGTTGTGTCAAGGAAAATCCAAAGAGGAAGTGCTTAAGATCTTGGAAAATTTTAAGAGTCTTAAAAATGGAGGTTTTTTCTGTTCCAACCCCCAAAGGGACGGAGAAAGAAAGGTAATTCTCACAAAGATAACTAGTTGTTGAAACCTTTAGATGCCAGATACTTCTCATTCGTGGGTGGTTGATCACGAGATCCACTAATCATGTTGGCTTTAGTTTAGGGTTCTAAAGGATCCGGCAACTTAGTGGGAGTGAGATTCTCATCACATCGGGCAACGTTATAAAAAGTAGAAGACATTGCAATGATTACGTGAAACATCCATCAAAAGTGGCAGATATTTACAAATCTACGATAGTAACGATTATTGCAATACTACACAAGTAAAGCAGACATTGCAATGCTACATGATAGTAGTTAAAGAGTTAAAAGGGGAGAAGTGCACCTATCTTTTGAAGATAAAGTTTTTTTTTTGATTATCTTTATGTTTGAGTTTTTAGAAAAGAATTCACTTTAAGTTTCTAAAATTCGATTAAAGGACACTAAGTTTCTTCTAATAAGAATGACATCATTTTTGAAATGATGAGTGTATCTCGATACGGGACATTGATGGAAAATCTCTATACAATTAAAAGCGTGCACACCACTCATGAAATGCATCCTATAACACATCAACTATTTCCAACAAAAGAAAGAGTGAACTAAATACTTCTTTGGCATCTAAGATTAGGTCATATAAATCCAAAGAGGATCCAAAGGTTGGTGAAAGATGGTTCATTTGGAGCGTCTCCAAGTTGAACAAATCTCAACCCGCGAATCATGTTTGGAGGGTAATATGACCAAGAGGGCATTTGGAGCCAAGGGAATAGGGCCAAAGAAGTGTTAGAGATCGCTCACACAGATGTATATGTAGTCAATGTCAACCAAAGCAAAGAGGAGGTTATGAGTAATTTTATTGATGATTACTCAAGGTACATTTTCCTTATGAAGCATGAATATGAGACTTTTGAAAAATTCTAAGAATTTAAGGCTCAAACAGAGAATCATAGGGAAAAAACGATCAAGTCTCTACGATCCGATCGTGGAGGTGAATACCTCGGGCGATGAGTTTTTGAACAAATTATCGATGAAGGATTGTATATCGAGGTTCGTTTTATCATATAAACGGAACCCCTCACAAAGGACAAAAGAAAAGCGGGGTTGAATTAATTAAGAGCGAAGAAACATAATTCTTTTGGAAATGGTTAGATCAATGATGAGTTATCGCGGATCTTTTCCCGAGTTCGGGGCCATACATCCTTGGAAACAACGACTTAAATTTGAACTTGGTGCTATCCAAATCGATTCCCAAACTCCCAAAGAATTGTGGGCGGGGCGCTTGGAATACAAGCCCAGTATGATACACATGAGAATTTGGGGGTGTCCGCCTACGTGTTGGACAAGGAATCTTCTTCAAGAAATTGAGAAAAAATTATTCCGGTAAATTGGGTCCTCGATCGAATTAAAATTTGTTTTGTAGGATACCCGAGGAACAAAAGGGTGTATGTTCTATAGTCCCAAGATCAAAAGATGGTCATCAACACCCACTTTAGATTTTTGGAAGAAGACTATATGAACCAAAAAAAACCCAAAAGTGAGATTACCTTAAATGAGCTTAGAGGGCAAACCTCAAGGTGCCAATCATCTTTAGATGATATACCAAACGATACGGCTTTCACAACCTGAGCCTCGTCAGTAGTGGGAGGATTGTTAGTCGACCGAGAGATTCATGGGAATAGGAGAGTCCTCGGACTTGATTCGGACAAGACGAATCGACCCATGGATATATGACGAGGCACTCCAAGATAAGGATCTTGATTCTTGGCAAAAAACAATGAAAGTTTAAATGGGTTCTATGTTTCATAATAGAGTGTGGGAGTTAGTCGAACCACTTAATGGGGGTCAAACCCATTAGATGCAAATGGGTATATAAGAGGAAAAGAGGACCAGGACGGGAAGATTGAAACCTTTAAAGCAAGACTAGTGATATTAAAGGTTACACTCGAAAAGAAGGATCGATTATGAGAAATTTTTTCACCCTTAGCCATGCTTAAGTCCATTCGTATTCTCTTATCGATTCTTCATAAAAGCATTTCAACTTTGAAATCTAGCAAATGGATGTCAAGACAACTTTCCTTAACGGAAGTTTTGATGAAGAGATCCATATGCAACAACCCCAAGGCTTCATTGAAGCGGGCCAAGAACACCAAGTTTGTAAGCTCAAGAGGTCAATTTACGGACTCAAACAGCATCCAGGAGGTTGGAACCAAAGTTTTGATCATGTAATAAAGTCTTATGGGTTTGATCAAAACAAGTTTGAAAGTAGTGTGTATAAAAAAGCGTGTCGAAGCGCATTGATATTCTTAGTACTATCGTAGATGACATTGTGATCATCGGGAATGATGTGAAGGTGTGATCGACGTAAGGGCATGGTTTTCAAAAACGGTTTGATATGAAAGACTTAGGGAAAGCCGGACACATCCTTGGGATCAAGATCACCGAGATCGCAAAGAAAAGGATGATCGGGTTATCGCAAAGTTTCATACATAGACCTTGTCTTTGAACGCTTCAAAGATGCAAGATTCCAAGAAAGGATTCGTACCTTTCGATTTGGAATCCATCTATCCAAGAAAATGTCCCCTAAGATTGTTAAAAAAGGAGATAGATGACATGAAAGGTATTCCTTGTGCTACCGGTAAACCGGAAACCTTATGTATGCAATCTTTCGTATCAAACGAGACCGGATATCTGCTTCCGTAGGCAGAATGGTAGCAAGATATCAAAGTAACCAGATGAAAGCGCATTGGACGACGATTAAAAACATTCGAAGTGTCTCGAAAAGAACTCGGGATAGAATGTTGATTTATCGGTCGAGATACTCCAATCCCCATCGGCCACACGGACTCAAATTTCAATCGATTTAGATTCGTAAATTATCGCCTAGATGACGTAAGTTAGTGTGTTTCCATTTGGGAAGTGTAGCCATCAAATGGGACGAGTGTGAAGTAAATGCATCAATCGACTCAACCATGGAAGTCGGGTAAATAGCTTGCCAGAAGCAAAAATGAAAGAACCGATTTGGCTCTAGATCTTCTTAGTGGACTTGGATGGTGTTTCAATTTGTCTAGCAATATCGCTGTTTTTCAAAGGCGATTTCAAAAATTCAAGAGAACCAAGAGTCCACGAGTCAAACAAGCACACTAAAGTCGATTAGATTTCCGTTTAAAAAGACATCTTATCGAGAAATCGTTAAGAGATGAGATATAGATGTGGCAAAGATAGCGTCGAGGGGGCGACTAGCGAGATCCATTCTGGTCTGCTCTTTGAATACATTAGAGACATGTGAGTGGAATGGGTGTCAAGACCGTTGCCAATCTGCTTTGAGTATAAGTGGGAGAAATTATTAGGTTCGTGTAGGTGACATTAGATGTCATGGACTACGCGAGACATGTTGTAGTATACTTAAAAGCAGACTTTGAGTATAAGTGGGAGATTGTTGGGATTATACTGGAAAGTATGCTTTTTACTTTGTATAATCGAACCAGACTTTTTTAGGACTTATTTCTTGAAATAAATTGTTTATCATCGATGCTTTAAATATGATTGAATGTTACATATATTTCTTCGTGATAATCTGTTTCAATAATTCGTACGTGTTACATTGTAGTTAATTTAGTGATACCAGATCATGGAAGATTAAATTAACAGTCCCTTGTAACTAAAAGTACGCCATTCACGACCTAGATGGAAATGAACAACCCATCACGAAAGGTTGAGGTATAAGGCTCAGATTGGTTTGTCTTGACCAAGAGATTACACTAGTGCATGACTGATGCGCTGAATAGGACCTACAGGAGGATAAATTCTTCAGAACTGAACAAGGAAGAATTAGACCTCAGTGGTTCGTTGTTTCTTAACCTTCGTCCCTTAAATAGGATCACGTGGGATTGGTAACTATTGTTTTGACTTATCATGGGTAGCGAATCAGAGAGAGATTCAATACTTTTTATTTTGGGCAATATTATTGGCCATATGTGATTGCTAAGATTTAATACGAAGAATCGTGTGCAAGTACGCTTGTTTGATTTGCCCCCTTGGGAGGTTCATAAGCTTTATCATACCAAATCTTACAAGTGGAATTAGTTTCCGGTATGGATAATAATGTTGAACCGTTCCTCGACCAAGGAAAAAAGATGTTAATTAATGGAAAGCTATTTCAGTGGCTTGAATTAATTAATGGGCTAGATAATCTTAAACATGGGAAATAATGACCGGGAGCCATATTGACTGTAATATGGGTTAAGATGGATAGTGCAATATTAATTATGTAGTGGGATTAATTAATATTTATGGGCTTGAATTATATTGTGGCTCAATATTAGATATTCAAGGTCCATTAGAAGGTCCAATCTTAATTCTCCTAAAGGCCCCCTAAGTAGCCCAACATATAGTCCAATAACTGAAAAATGTGATTAAAATAAAATAAATATTGTTGCTTATTTTTCCAATAAATTTCGAAAATTATGGATGAGTTGGGAGAAAGATTTTCCTTAAATTTTGTTATGGAATGAAGATATGTATTCTTGGAATACAAGATTATCTCATTAAATTCAAGAAATCTCCCACTTGGTTATCTATATAGAATTTTTGAAATTTTTGGAAATATAGTGGGCAAGAAAGATTTTCTTGATTTTCTTGAAAAGATATTATGGAAGATATGTATTTCTTGAAATACAAGAATATCTCATAAATTCAAGAAGATCCAAATCTTGGATTCTTGTAACACTAATTTTCAAAAAATCACCATATCTTGAGGAGGAGGGGATTTTTTGTGGAATATTTTAATTATGGGAAAAAGAATATAGGAGATATATTCAAGATTTCTTGGTGATCAAGAAAAGTCTTTTCCCACATTGATTTTCTACTGAAAATTTCGACCACTCTCCTCCTATAAATAGGGGATGATTGTTTCATTCCCAAGTACAATTCCATGTGCTGGAAAAATTAGCAAATCCACGAAAGTGGTGCAACAAAGTTTATTTTTTTCCTTTTGTTAATTGTTCGCGAGTATCCTTCCACCGGATTGTCGAAAGCAAGGGCTAAGGAATACTTGGGAAGTCCTTTTGGTTAGTCCGTCCAACCGAATTCTTTATCGAGAGAGAATACGTTCACGTAAACCCGTAGATTCCGCATGCGTAGGTTTTACGTGGCTTATTATATGCATGATATGTTGTTGCAATTATTATTTGAATTAATATAGGATTAATTCATGCTAGTAATAATTAAAGAATTAAATTTGTATTTAAATATTCACCCCGAATAGATCTGTGCAACTCATTCCCCAAAAGACCTAAGGTCTTACCTACTTACTTGAGTGTTTATAAAACCAATCTTCTTGATTCTTTGCATCATACATCTGCTAACATTTCTGTCAAGTATCCCATTTCTGAATATTTGTCTAGCCAACAACATTCTGATTCTCATGCTCATTTCATTGGCAATATCACTCAAATTCCTGAACCCAAAACCTACAAACAAGCTTGCACTGATCCTCATTGGCAAGAGGCAATGAAATCTGAAATTAATACATTGGAAAAGACTAACACTTGGATTTTAGTGCCTCTACCACCTGACAAACATTGTATTGGGTGCAAATGGGTTTATAGGGTAAAATATAAACCTGATGGCACTGTTGACAGGTACAAAGCAAGATTAGTAGCAAAAGGCTACACACGGGAAGAGGGGGTTGATTACTTTGACACCTTCTCTCTTGTGGCCAAAATAACAACTGTAAGAATTCTTCTCTCTGTTGCTGTTAGTAAAAATTGGTTTATACATCAGTGTGATGTTAATAATGCTTTCTTGCATGATGATTTATCTGAAGAGGTTTATATGACACCTCCTCCTGGTTACTGTGATCCTACTGATTCAAGAGTTTGCAAACTGATCAAAAGCTTATATGGTCTTAAGCAGGCTTCTAAACAGTGGTTTACCAAACTTTGTGAAACTTTGATAACCTTTGGTTACAAACAATCACATGCTGATAATTCTCTTTTCACAAAAACCACTAATACTTCTTTCACTGTTTTACTTTGCTATGTTGATGATATTATCATTTGTGGGGACACTTTGTCTGAAATCACAAATGTCAAATCCTTTTTACATGACAAGTTTACTATAAAAGATCTTGGAAATCTAAAATACATACTTGGTATAAAAGTTGCTAGAAACAAAAATGGTTTACAGTTATGTCAAAGAAAATATGCTTTGGATTTACTCAATGATTCTGGTTACTTGGGAAGTAGGCCTTGCACTACTCCTATGGATTCTAAGCAATCTTTCACCTCTGATAATTCTCCTTTATTGGAGGATTCCTCTATGTATAGAAAACTGGTTGGTAAAATGTTATATCTTACCATTACTAGACCTGATATTTCATATGTCATTCAAACACTTACTCAATACATGAGTAAACCTACCATATCACACTTAGCTGCAGCTCACAGACTCCTCAGGTATATCAAATCCACTCCTGGATAGGGCATCTTTTATCCTACTAATGACTCTTTCAAAGTGCAGGCTTTCACTGATGCTGATTGGGCCAGATGCACAGACACTAGGAAAAGCATAACAGGTTATGCAGTATATCTGGGCAATTCCCTCATATCTTGGAAGTCAAAGAAACAATCCACAGTCAGCAAGTCATCAGCAGAAAGTGAATATAGGGCAATGGGAGCAACTACAGCTGAGGTTCAGTGGATTCTATACATCCTCAAAGACCTACATATATCTCATCCTCAACCCGCAATAATATATACAGACAGCAGGGCTGCTCATTGCATGGCATACAACCCTGTTCTCCATGAAAAGACCAAGCATATAGACATTGATTGTCATTACACCCGGGAGAAGATCAAAGAAGGCACAATCAAAGTCATCCAAATCCCAACTGAAGAAAATCTTGTTGATGTCCTCACCAAACCACAAGGACCAGCCTTGTTTCAACAATTCAAATGCAAAATGGGATTGATCAACATCCACTCTCATTTTGAGGGGGGGTAATAAGGAATATTGACCAAGTCTGACCAACTAATACTTTTAGTTGGACCAACTAATACTTTGTCACTTATGTGTTATTTTTCCCCTTGTATATAAATAGATGAATTAGGGTTTTCACAGATATTCACTCAGATTCATTATCTCTCTCTGTATCGGCTGTATACATTTCTCTCTCAATAAGATTACTCTTCTTTTGATTCAAAAATGCATTGAATCATTTTTCTACACACTTCTAGAAGTTTTGTAGGTGATAGCAAAATATAATTACGACATCACAATAGTAGCAAAATATAATTACGACATCACAATAGCTATAAATGTAATATTGAGGAGTCTAAACAGTGTTATCAATTAGCTACGTGATTTTTTTTAAAGGTAATCACAATAGTTTTCTAAGATAATCAATTACAATAGTTTCTTTGATCATCGGGCACATGGCAACATCTTTTCGTCTTGTTGTAGACCGGAATCGCAACCACCGCAAGAGAGGAACCACTCGAGACTGCAACTCGAAACCACAACCACCAGAATAGGGGGAACATCATCCCCACCACAAGGAGAACCACAACAAGAGGAAATAAATTTTCCTTCTCTGTGTCTCGAACTCAGGACCTCATGGTCCGGTCTGTACTGGTTCCCATCTCAGACCTTTTCGTAGATTGACCATTTACGATAGAATGTTGGAGAGCTAGTGGACTGTGGGATAAAATTAATGACTGGTGCTATGAGGTTGAAGGACATAGTGAGTTCTATAATCAAGCTCTTTGTGAACTCAGTACTGATGAAGCGGAGAGAATGATGGCAGTGGTGTGGGCCATTTGGCGTCATCGAAACCAGCACATGTAATTTTCGCTGCGACAAGCTTCATGGCGGAGTGGAAAGCAGTGAGACTGCGACCAAAGACAGCGAAAAAACGAACAACGTGTTTAAAATGGAACCCTCCCTAAGGAGCCATTTGTCGAGATAAATGTTGATGCGGCTTTTTTCACTAACAGCCTATAGATGGGAATAGGGATGACCCTTCGTCATCATAGTGACGATTGCATTCCGTTCTGGTCTCATTATCGCCGTGGTTCTATGAACGTCATGGAAGGTGAAGCATGCGGGGTTTATCAAGCACTGGCCTGGGATGTGCTGCTGGGGATCACACACCTGGTTGTAGGGGTATCAAAAAGGCGGTTTGGTGGACCGAACCAACCGTAATATGAAAAACCAAATTATAAATTGAATTTTTTAACCAAACCGAAATCGAACCGTATTTATAAAAACCCAACGGTCCGAGACCGAAATATTTAGGTTCGGTTTGGTCCAAAAATTGATTTTTTTTTTAATTTTCAAAAGCAAGGACAAAAAGCATACAATTTTTTCATGAACTACGGTAAAAAAAAACATATAAAAAATAATGTAAGCATCAATTTAGTAGTTCCCAAAAGCAAAAACAATTCAAAAAGGTTAAATATTAGTAGGTTCCAAAAGCTAGGCTCCACACCCCACATCTTAAGTATCAGTACAATAGTTGTCTTAAAGGTTAAAAGTTATAACAAATAACAATTCCGAACAATCTCAAGTAATGACAAATAAGTACAAGCTTATGCCTTCAAGACTTCATCTCCATTCAATAGTTTTTGCCTTCAAAATCTTTCAACAACTTCTACCTACACAATTTAAAGAAATAAATAAGACAACCCATATAAATTGTAGGTACAAAATTCATGCAAATATATATACATACACACTAACTGAATGAGCAGATAATGTATTACCCACTGCTCATTTTGTAATAATATATTAGGGTACCTAGAAGGAGAATTCAGTAACTAATTATTAGTGTTTGACGATGACATGAGACCAACTTTAGACAAATCTGC
Organism: Stenogyne calaminthoides; assembly: GCA_037126765.1. Classification (NCBI taxonomy): domain Eukaryota; kingdom Viridiplantae; phylum Streptophyta; class Magnoliopsida; order Lamiales; family Lamiaceae; genus Stenogyne; species Stenogyne calaminthoides. The sequence goes on along the minus strand of JBBCBC010000022.1, from coordinate 4,188,763 downwards.
AATATAAAATGATAATAGTGTTAAAACAAATTAAATTACACATAAGAAGAAGATATAAAATGAATGTACTAGTGATTTAACTAATTAGGAATAAACTTTTTCAAATTTCTCATGCTCCTCCAACTTTGAATCACTAGCTTCACTTTTTGAATCTCGTAGCCAATCTTGAGTGCATATTAAACTCTCAACAAGTCTTGGAGTTAAAAGAACTCCTAAAGTCATCTAGTACTCTTCCACCGGTACTAAATACAGATTCTGATGTCACAATTGAGATAGGAACAACCAATATATCCCGAGCCATCTTTGCAAGAATTGGAAGTCTCGAAGAATTTGCTTTCCACATTAACACATCTAGTTCATCATCCTCAACAATGTCCTCATGCAAGTAGGTATCTAATTTTGTTTTCTTCCATCCCCCATCACCAGTTTCTTTTCCCTGCTTCTTAAACCCGGCAAGCATTCCACTATTAGTACCACCAGTCAAGTTAGGGCTCGAGAGCGACGAGAGGCTACCACTTGCATTTGCCTCACTTCCCAGCTGATACTTTTGATTATATTCTTTGAACAATTATGCAAATCCATTCTTCAAAGATTGCATCACATTTTCACCATTTTCAGACCCATACATCTTGCACAAAGAGTAGTTCAAGTAATCAAACTTAAGACGTGGATAAAAAACATTCGCCCAAAATCACTTTGTTCATTTTTCCCGGATCTCCCCAATATTTCTCAAACTTTGTCATCATTGTCATACCCAACTCCTTCACAAATATATCTCGTTAAAAAATGAGTTAGCAGTGACATATAATGAACCAGAAATTTGTAAAGTCAAATCATAAAAAATCTTCAATAAATCAGCAATCTTGCAAACACGAGTCCAATCAGCAATCTTGCGCAAAAAAAAGTGTGAACAAAATGTGAAGAGCGAGCGATGGTGAAAGTGGCGTATAATCGTGAAAATTAAATTAGGTTTTAAGATTTTAATTTTTAGGAAATTATATATAAATAAATATATAATTTTTATAAATATTATAATTATTTCGGTTCGGTTCGGTTCGGTCTGATCAGTTTTTTACTAGTAAAAACCGAAGACCAAACTGAAATAAATAAAGCTCATTTTTAAAAACCGAAAATCGAATCATAAACCGAAATTCGGACCCGAATTTTGAATTTCAAATTTCGGTTTGGTTTGGTCCGGTTTGGTCCAATTTTACGGTCCAGACCAAAATTTACACACCCCTACCTGGTTGTTGAGACGGATGCTAGCGATGTCAGTGAGGCTTATCATTCGTCGGCTCTAGACAACTCCCTTTTTGGCTATTTAATTAGCAATGGAAAACAATCATAGAAAAGCATGATAGGTTTAAAGTGGTTTGGGTTTGTCGGAATGTCAATATTGTGGCACATTCTTTAGCTCGAATGTCTTTTTTTTTTATAGTTCGTACAGTTGGGTTGAGCCTCTGGACTTTGTGGAAGGCCTTCTCGACACGTGTCGTTCGTGCGTGTAACCTTGCTTTCATTTCAAAAAAAATAATATTAAGTGTCAAAAATATAAATTAAAGTCAAACAATCCATTGCAATTTATACTACTAACTAACTCACAAGCTTACTAAAAAGAATACCCACGAACTAACTAATCGAATAACATTAAATTTGAATTTTTTTATTTATATTGACGAGTTTAAACGTACTCAAATGAATATTTTTGGAAAAGAGTATGACTCAATAATTTTATTTTTTTATTTTTTTTTATTTGATTGATTACCTCCCTATTTTCAGGACATATGTATACACATTCATTCATGAGTGGGTCACATTTGCACCCTTGGCAACCAGGTCTTGGCTAATTTAAAGTAGATTTTTTTAAGCGTTTAACTATACAAAATATAAACATGCAACTATTCTAAACAGAAGCATGCAACTATGTTTCTATATTAATAATTGCATTTTTTTATATAAATAAATTACATTTTTTAACATAATAAATTACACGCTTTTAAAATGTATTATGAGTGCACGATGTATCCGCATACATACAAGTGTAGCCTACATTCATTAATATAGAAAAAGGACCCCATATTTGTAGGAAGCTATGAGGGAATATTTAAATTAATTATAGTCCTTGAAAACTTAGATTTTCTGGTTAAATGTCGTGTCAATATAGGTGGGCACTCTTTAGGTAGTTTAATTTTTGATCCGAAACTGAAAATTACTAGCTAATATATTAAAGTAGGTAGCTAGGGTAGTTTTGTACCAAGGATAGAATAGTCCCTTTCTCTCATCAGATTCGTCACGTCGTCTATGTCCTACAGTCCTACGGCTCATTACTCATATCAAATGAATACCTCACTACATTATCTTTCTTGCCGGATCTCATTTACATCCAAATACACCCACTTATATTATATTTTAAAATATATAATTTATTATATTAAAAGATAAAAATTATTTACGTTAAATCATTCAACTATTTTTTTCATATTAATAATTGCACGATTCAATGTAAATAAATTATATTTTTCAACATAAAAAATTGTATGTTTCTAAAATGTATTATTAATACACAGAGTACGTGGATGGATATATAAGAATTAGCTTAGCCTATCTTTTATCGTAATAAATAATTTTCTGGTGGCATGTTATTTTACGCTAAATGCCATGTGTAATTAAGTTCATTTTAAAATAGTGTTAATTATTTTATTGAATATTATTAAAAAATTTAAATAATATTTGATTCACAAATTGTTCAATAAAATAATTAATATCATGTAAAGTTTGTATTAAAAAAGATAACTTTTAAAAATTATTCAATAAAAAAATTAATATAGTTTAAAAAATTAAATGCAGAAAGATGTTTTTTCCTAATATTTTTATTCTCTTTTATCTCATCTTCTACCCAGCATGTATAATCGTTTCACGACTTTTCCTATCGAACTTTAAATTTTACAATCTCAAACCTTCATTTATTTTCTAGCTTAAAGTAAGGTTCATAAAATTTTTTAAATCTTAATTCACTTTATCATCTATCTATTCTCTTATTTATTCTTCTAATAAACTCTCATATTATCTATTTTTTTTATTTTTTAAATACATACATAATAATATAATGCTACAATATTAATCAACTTTTTCAATATTTTTTCCGATAAAATACCAAAAAGTATATATATATTTTAATTATTTATCAGAATTTTAAAATCATAAAACTTTAAAATTTAGAATTTTCCCTGTTCACTGTAATTCGGAAACGAACTTATTGTCAGTATGGATGATAATAAGCTCGATTCATGCGCTAAAAATATCGAAATTGATACCCATGGATTATAACTTGGATTTAACTTCGATCAAATTAGATCAGTGAATGCATGAGTTTAAATTCGGTGATAACAATTTTTTGACAACTCCAAAGTAGACTGGATCTTTGTATCAGACGACTCAACATATTAATATTTTTTAAATAAAAAATTTAAATATGTAGATACAATTTTTAAGTCTAGTCTCAATATAAATATTTATTTTATAAGTGTCTCAAATTAAGATTCCATTTGTAATTTCATTTTAACATTGTATATGATTTTAATTTTTTTTGTTTTGTATGTGACTTTAACCGAAAATAAAAAATAAAATGCTAGTTATCATGATTTTAAAAAAAGAACACTAAATAAAAATTTCAAACACTAAAATAATACACGAGATATATATATATATATTAATTAAATATAACGAAGTTTCTTTTTTCATATTAATAATTTATTTTTAATATTTATGACATATGTGTATTTTTTTTCATCTTGTATAATTTTAATTTAATATTTAGTTTTTTGGTTGGGCCTTGAATTGAGGCAAAAGAATTCAAATCAAACCTTAAATCGAAAATAAAAATAAAAATTGAGTTTTGATTTGAGATACTTATAAAATAAGTTTTTATATTAAAATTAAACCTACAAATTGAATTTTAATATGAAATTCTTTCCTAAAATAATACACATAATAACAACACTAAAAAATAGTGGGGACTGAGGAGTTACTCTCTTGCACAATATTAACCATGCAATATTTAAAATAAAAAAAGAATATTTTACCGATCTTAAAAGTTTCAAGAATCGTATCAGATCCTAAAAACATATATCAATGTTTTCATAATCAGATCGGCGACCAAATCAGATCCTAAACTTAGCGACGCTTGATTCTACGATAATTTTTTTACCGTCGCCAAAACCGTTGCTAAAGCTCTTAAATCGTCTCTAAATCCGTCGTTAAACCCCATTTTTTTGTAGTGTGTATATATATACTTTTATTTTAATAATATATTTTATATTTAATTTTATAAAATTATATAGGTAATCGAATCGAGCTCTAGCCGAGCTCGAGTCTATCGAGTTTCTTGTCGAGTCGAGCTCGAACTTAAAAATTTGGGCTCAACCGAATTCGAATCGAGTTTCGAATATTCTACTCGAGTAGAGTTCGATTTCAGCATAACTCAGCTCGACTCGTCTTGTTTACACCCCTACTTATGCTATACGAACATAATATAATATAAATAAATAAGTAATATTTCGAATATCCACATTACCATATTGCATTGCATATCAAGTCTTTGCGAGTAGTATGGTGTTTAAAGGGGTGAACGTAAAATACGTTAACTAAGGTGGTCTTAATTAGTATGGGTTTGAAATAGACAACTATGACTTTTTAAGAAATTCACCATACTTCATATATTTGAGAGCCATGAGTATGATTCCACACACTTTTTGTTATGGCCCCCATGGCCATTGGGCGACCAATGACCGAGGGCACGACCTGGAACGGGCCCACAAGGCGACCTCCGGCCTAAGCTAGAGTGCAAGGGACGAGCGATGGAAGCGAGCATCAGAGGCGACCCTGGCCAGCGTGGTCGACCACTGCGGGCGACCACCTGAGGCCGGAGGCGATAAACATGGAATGAGCTCGAAACGGTTGAGCGGCCGGATTTCCCGGGGATAAACATGGGAAGCGTATCCGGGCGCGAAGATCTCGATCATAAAGAGCGGGAATTACCATATCCAAAGGGGGAACCCTAAAAGGTCGGTGGACACAGCCCAAAGAGCAATTGTAGCCCTAATAGTTTAGCCTATAAATATGACAGTGTACTCGCAATGTAAAGAGAGAAAGAAAGAGAGAGAGAGTATTCTAGGCATATATTATTAAAGTTTTCCTCGCTTGGTATTGCCCCCGGACGTAGTCGTATTCCGGCGAACCGGGTAACTAAATTTTGTGTCACCTATTTGCTTTTCCATTCGATCTAAGTGATTGTTATCACGCTTGAGATAATCTTAGCTATAACAATTTGGCACCGTCTGTGGGAATATCTCGCTTTACCAAACCCACAAATCTATAAGAACTCACGAAAAGCAATGGCTCAAAGCAACATCCTGGTTACTGGCCTTGAGACCGACCCCCGCGACAGGATGGAAGCCTCCCTATCCTCGGAGTCAAGGCCCACGCCAATGGATGCGGCGGGTGAAAAGAACCTGGGCCAAATCTTCAAGACCCCCGTGGAGATGAAGAACGCTTGGGTGTATCTGCGCAAGCGAAACTTGATCTTTTATGATGATGGCGACCAGCAAGGTGGAATAGACCAAGGTGGAATAGAGATTGATTTCCTTAGAGCTTGAGGAGGCCACCTGATGGTCGTCTAGCGACCAGCTCAGGGCCACGTCCCGATGTGCTCTGGAGATATGGAGGCCAATCCGCCGACACCCAACCACCGGGGGGATCTTTGAACGGACGTAGTCAGTCACGAGCGGAGGGAAGTTCACAAACCTACATCAAAAGGAAGAAAATGAGGCACAAGCTAAGCTGAACGTCCCGGTAAAAGAGAGGCACAAGCTAAGTTGAAGTATGATATGTGAGCAATATTTGTATGACCTTTAATGTTGGTATTGTTGTTATTGATGTGTTGGCTGGTCTTGTTTGTGTTAATGCAACCTCTAGGATCATAAATTTCATGGATTAGGAGGCTTAATATAAAACCTTATGATTTTATGGATTAGGAGGCATAAATTAATTCCACTTGCAAGATTTGGTATGATAAAGGTTCCGAGCCCACCAAGGGGACCAATCACGCAAGACTTTGCAAGCACACGATTCTCTGTATTAATCTTAGCAACCGTCGTACAATTAATATTATTGCCCAAGATATAGGGTATTGAAGTCTCAATGATTCTCTTCCCATTTATAAGTCAAAGAAATAATTACTAACCGCACTTATTAAGTGACAGAGTATAGAAATCAACAACCACTGAGGTCTAACTCTTCATCCCATAAGCCAGTGCGAATAAGTTTATCCTCTCTGCAGGTCCGCTTCAGCACATCGAATGCACTAGTGTAATCTCTTGGTCAAGACAAGCCAATATGAGACTTACACATCAACTTCTACCAATAGACTGTTTAATATTTAAAGCAACAGTGATAAATAATTTATTTCAGTAAATAAGTGTTTAATACATAGGTTATACAAAGTAAAAACATACTTTCACGTATAACCCCAACAATGAGCTCTTGGGAATTCATAATACGTGAGTTCATATTTTCTCCATAAAATCTCTAAGTTAGAATTTACCTAGCAAATTCATCTCGGGGATTCAACAGCTGGCAGATCTGTGCAGATTAGTAAACGACTGTTACGTGGATACCATAGTTGAGGAATCTATGTACGAATTGTTGTGAGAATTCTGTTTATGTTTACTCGTATTTAATTATGCAATTAATTGTTCGTTGTTGGTGAACTGTTTATTTCCCCTCGCAACAATTGATCAAGACAACATGATAAAATTCATCAGGAGAAACATCATCTGCCATTTTGGCCTCCCACGGGCAATTGTAACGGACAATGGAATGCAATTTGACGGCCTCAAGATCGACGCTTTCTTCAGGAAATGGAAGATAATGAAACTTTTCTCCACCCCCTACCACCCTCAATCCAACGACCAGGTCGAAGTGATCAACAAAATTATCAAACACACGCTGAAAGCACGACTAGAGGGGGGAAAGGCAAGTGGGCAAGCGAACTACCCGATGTACTATGGTCGTATAGAACAACGTGCAGGACGTCGACTGGGGAAACACCCTATTCCTCACATTCAGGGTAGAGGCAGTAATCCCAGCATAAGTCCTCGTACCTAACCACCGGACGAGTAACGGACCTTCAAACGACAATGACATGACAATGGCGACTAGCCTTGATCTACTGGAAGAAAAGAGGATGGAGGCGGACCTGAAGAATGCCAGCTACAAATGGCAGGCAGAAAAATACTACAACTCGAAGGTCAGGTTGTGCCAATTTAGAGAAGGCAACCTCGTCCTCAAGAAGATACTCGGGGTCCCCAAGGGAGTGTTCGGCCTCACTTGGGAAGGCCCATTCAGAATATTCAAGTGCATTTTGAACGGAGCATATGAGATCGAAGACCAAGATAGCACACCGGCACAGTATCCCTGGAACGCAGCTCACCTAAAGAAGTATTACCAGTAGAAAGAAAAATCTCCGTCCAGTTTTCAAGTTATGCTTATATAATAACTAGCACCCTAGAGAAGGGCATTTTGTAATCAATTTCCTATATATATGAACGATAACCTTGAATTTCCATTACTTGTATGCCATAGAATAAGTCAAGCAGGGTATCAACACAAACACCCTGGACGACATAAGTCGGGCCAAAAGTGTGGTCGCTAAACGCGTAAGCCGACCACCTAGGGCAGGAAGTGATAGTCGGGATTCATGTCAACAAAGTCATCCCATGCGCAGGCCACCCGCCGAGCAGGGAGACCTTCTTAAAAGATAACGTTGTAACACGACTAAGCCTAAGTTCAGTCACGCCGCAAAATATAAGACGACCAGAACATAGCTCGGTTACATCGCAAAAACGGAGCGATCGAGCACGGGCAATAAACCCATAGTCACCGATGTGTGCTCAGGATCACACGACAAACACATAAGGCAAACTTGAGTAATCTAATACAAAAAAGGGATAAAAGAACGAAAAAGACTAGCAACATAAGCAATACGACAAAAGTGATATTATCCATTAAATGTGCCAAGAGGCGGGGATTACATAGTTCGGGCCCCGGGGGGCCAACAGGACAAACAAAAAGCAAAAACAAAATAGAATGGGTTCACAGACTCCCTTATAAACCTAACTAGAAACGAGGAGGCACTATATGCCCTCCCCCGACCTAACATCCGCCTCGGTCCACGACCGGGTCTCCTTCCACCGCTCCCCACCCTCTCGCCGTCAGTGACCACCGTCGGGTCGGCCCCCTCAGCCTGGGAATCGATCGTCTCACCTTCCATCCCTCTCCCTTCAACCACAGATGACAAGCGTGAGACCAGCGCCGCGAACGGTTCCAAAGAAGGGCCCGCTTTCGGAAGAGGTAGTCCGAGTCGACTTCGCCCGGCCTCACCGCGGCTCACCGGCGCAAGGAAAGAGAGGTCGACCCCAAAGTTGGCCAAGTCCGCCACATGTAGCACCACTTCGGCTTCAGGTGGACAGTTGGCTACAAAGGACTTGAAGTCTTCTATGAGCACGGAGGCATCAGCAGAAGGGTCACGGGGGAAAACGACACGAAGAACATCCGCCTAGGCACTGATGTAGGAGAAGATCCCCAACGCAGCATCATCCACAGCACGGAGCGAAGCCTCCCGGGTAATCTACAACTCTAGGCCATCAACCTTGGCTTCATAGCCGATCACGGAATGACTCGCCAATCGATGAGAAAGCTCGCCTACCCTCGCCTTTTTCGAGTCACGCTCTCAGCGCCAGTAGCGTCTAGATCGAGCGCCTCTTGGTGGGCGCCCTCTGAAACTTACTGGCTTGACTCGGTGGATCTCTCCTGGGCCGCCTTCAAGTCGGTCTCCATCCGGGCCATGGCCCACAGCCTCCCTCCATGACGCAACCTTAAACTTCTTGCTCGTCAAGGGCGAACAGCGGCCTCCCTGGGTCTGGTCGTTCTGCTCTACCACCACCCACGCTCGAGAAGGTGGCGGTATACGGGAATAGACCAAGGTGGAATAGAGATTGATTTCCTTAGAGCTTGAGCCCCACGATGGTCGTCTAGCGACGACTCGAGGGCCAAATCTGGGCGTGCTCTACGGAGATATGGAGGCAATCCGCCCGACCCCACCACCAGGGGATCTTTGAGCAGGCGTGGTCGATCCGCAGCGGAGGGAATTCACAAACCTACATCAAAGGGAAAATGAGGCACAAAGTTATTTGAGCGTCCGGTAAAGAACCCGAAACTTACTCCCCGGGCGTCGATGTCCCCATAAGGAGCCACACCGAGAACCTGGCGACCGGAGCTGGCGGGGTGGCCCGGGGAAGGGGGTTCAGCGGGCGTGCAGCTACGAGGGCTTGCCGATCGGCGGCCTTTCCTCAAGATTCCGCCCGGTGGTGCTCTTGTGGCGAAGATCGCTATGGAAGCCCAGAGCCACTATCCAGAAACCATGGCGGGGCATCCCCACGGTCCTCCTGTTGTTTGCTCTTACCCTTGGACTTGTCCTCAGGAAGATCCCGATCTCGGGGGAGACCCCCATTTCACCATGGTGGAAGCGGCTTGACAGAGGAACCCGGTCTGAGAAGTGAAGCCATGATTGTGGCGTGAAGATATCTGCGCCGGAGTTGGTGGTCGTATCGATGGGGTAGGCGAATTGCACAAAAGGGATACCTAATTAGTCATTGGATGACGAACAATCTTGCAATCCAACACAAATACAAATTACCCCTACGTCCCGAGTTGCAGTGAAACGAACCGCCTGCACAACCTGAGGAAGCGGATTTGAAGAAGTCCATGTGTCGGAATTCATAGGGGTACTCGAAGGCAAGACGATGAGCAACCTCAAAATCCCAGTTCAACCGATGCTCGTCAGCAAAAATAACTCCTGCAAAAAGAAAGAATAATTAGATCAGTACGGAGGAAACAAAGCGTCTCAAGGAGCTTACGAGGGGTCCGATCTTGGAAATCTAAAGGGACGCGGATCTCCTCAACAGTGTCAGGAGCACCACTCTGCCAGGCCCCGCCGATGAACCACCAGCGTGTATGCCAATTCTTCACCTTATTCACAATGCCCCACACTATACAGCGGTCAGGCCGATTCTTGAGGAAATGGCCTTCCTGACCATGTTGGCGATCAGCGACCAATAAAAGTTGAACTCGATTGGAGAGGAAAGGCGATACAGCAAAGCCTGACCGAGGACAGTCATGGTCGACAGGATGTAGCTCCACCCGTTAGGAGTAATCTGGGCCGGGGCAAGTCGCCAGGAGGCCAACAAATGGGAGATGTTTGGGTGAAAGGGAAAGCGGAGGCCGACGTCCAAAGAGTCCTCGTGTATGGCAATCATGCTCGCTGGAGGCTGGTCGGCCCGCTCGGAGTCATCAGGGTGGTAGAAAAATACATCGTTGGGGGTCTCGTACCGAGCATGGGCCGCACCAAGCTCAGCCTCAGTCACGGTCGACCCATCTTCTCGTCATTCATAAAAAACCGAGACTTCTTAGCTGGTGGCACAGTCGATCGTAGTGGTCGCCGGTGCTCGAGGCCGGCCCGATATGCCCAGTAGTTGAAATAATCAGGGTGTTCCTCGTCCCGACGAGCCGATGTCTCAGGCAGATCGGAGGCAGCGTCGCCCCTGGACAGGCCAATTGATGGCTCCGGGGTAAAGATACCCAGGTCCTCGAGGGACTCATACACGTCAAGATCCGTAGGAATTTCCCCCCGTGAGGTAATGATATCACGGCGGTGCCGCCCCACCGCTAGCCCTTTACCGAGAGAACCTCTTACTGCCGGGGGCGGAGTCCCCAAAGGTGGAGATAAGCGGTCCGTATCAGACATGGAGTGGTGAGAAGTGAAGAAGAAGGTTTGGAAAAAATTGAAACTTACCCACAATCGAAGGATTGGTGCGAACGGCAACAGGGTGCAGAAGGAGCAAAAGCAAGAAGATCCTCCAATGTCGTGGTCCCCCCCCCATTTTATAAACGAAGGTGGGGGCCCGAGTGCAAATATTTTTTCAAATTTTGGGGTAGATTAGCAAAATCCCGAAAAAAATGGGGCGCGTGGCCTCCACGCTCCATCATCACATTGCAGACGCGACGTCAGCTCCCGCGTCCTTTCGAGGAAACCGTTGAGCTTATCGAGACCAGGGGGCGGCCACAGTCTTGCCTTGGGGATCGCACACTCGGAAGACCAGGTCGACCGACGAGCATCTCGCCAGCAACCTGAGGGTCAATTGTTATGGCCCCCATGGCCATTGGGCGACCAATCACCGAGGGCACGACCTGGAACTGGCCCACAAGGTGACCTCCAGCCTAAGCTGGAGTACAAGGGACGAGCGATGGAAGCGAGCATCAGAGGCGACCCTGGCCAGCGTGGTCGGCCACTACGGGCGACCACCCGAGGCCGGAGGCGATAAACATGGAATGAGCTCGAAACGGTTGAGCGGTCGGATTTTCCGGGGATAAACATGGGAAGCGTATCCGGGCGCGAATATCTCGATCATAAAGAGCGGGAATTACCATATCCGATGGGGGAACCCTAAAAGGCGATGGACACAGCCCAAAGAGCAATTGTAGCCCTAATAGTTTAGCCTATAAATATAACAATGTACTCACAATGTAAAGAGAGAAAGAAAGAGAGAGAGAGTATTCTAGGCATATATTATTAAAGTTTTCCTGGCTTGATATTGCCCCTGGACGTAGTCGTATTCCGGGAATCGGGTAACCAAATTCTGTGTCACCTCTTTGCTTTTCCATTCGATCTATTCGTGAGTGATTGTTATCATGCTCGAGATAATCTTAGCTATAACACTTGTACATTCATATAGTCACACCATTCCTTACAATTTTAACATATACCACATACTGAAAAATAAAAAAGTGGCATTTATATACCACTCTCATTTTTAATTTATATATATATATATATATATATATATATATATATATATATATGTCACATTAACTAATCATTATATTTGTTAGGAAATTCATTTAAATAAATGATTTTGGACATCTTTATAAGTTCAAATTTTTAGATGAAACATAGTTTTTTCACTGTATCGGAACTTTTGGCTCGGAGTCACTTCCTAAGTTTAAAACCCGCGAAAAGTAACTCCACCCCAATATTAAATTGTCCTTTCAACGGGTTTCCATTATAAAGATAGAGTCGAGAAATCAGTCCACGAGTGGGGAGTGTCAGGAAATTAATATAAATTAATTGATTTCACACCTCTCAACAATTTTGAGTTTTTAATTGAGATGAAATTCTTTCAATATTTTTTTCACATTCTCCTCTTTTTTACCACTGTTCACTAAAATTGAAATCTCTACTATTCCCTCGTTTTCTTTCTTAAGAATTGCAAAATAAAATAGAGTATCATAAGCAATAACTTTTTAGTCTTGTGTATATCTGATGACTATATATATGTGTGTGTTGTGTGTGTGTGAGAATTTGAAATATAAATGAAATGAAAATGCAGAGGATCACAAGGAGCACATATTTTCATGGTCAGCTCAGCTTTGTTGATTACCTCATAATTCATTCAATACTCTTTTAGAATTATTATGGCATTATATACAATGATTTTGAATTATTAATGGGATATTATGGAGGCCATGTGCTCTCATTTTTTCTGCCTCCCATCCCATATTTGCTGGGGAATCTCACTGTTCCACTTTTGGTATAATTAATTAAGCTTCGAGTGTCTTCTTTTCTTAAGGTTAATTAATTTGTCTTTCATTTTCACCTATATTTTTTCATTTAGGATGTCAGATTTTGTTCTTTCAAGTTATTATTATTAATTTATTTTTTTATAGGGAGGGAAGTGCTGTCTCGAGCTTGTAGAGAGAGTTGAGAATAATCCATTTATTTAATTTTCCTCAACACTCCCCCTCACGTGGTAGAATCATTGTCCTCGCTTTCTCGGAGGAGAGGCCCAACAGAGTGGACAATTTAAATGGATGGAGTGCTTCCACGGGAATCGAACCCACAACCTGGGCTCTGATACCATGAGAGAATTTCGTCTCATCTAAAAGCTCGAGCTTGTAGAGAGGGTCGGGAATAATCCATTTATTTAATTTCCCTCAACATCCTATATCGGAAAATAATGACACATAAATTATTACACGAATCCAAATTGGTTTAATTTTTACCTATAGCTATCTACTTACTCATTAATCTAGCTAGTTTTTTTTTTCGACCAAATTAATCTAGCTAGTTAAGTTGTTGTTTCAGATTAATTAATAATATTTAAATTTATTTCACATGCCACGACTTAACTTCAGGTTTATGACAAAAAAAAAATAAAAATTAATGTGCATCCTTTAAAAAAATATATTGCGCATCTTTTTGTATATATAAATAATAAATCATAATTCGTCCACTGTAAAAATGCCAAAGAAATTAATTAATCATCTGTCTAAATTAAAAAAGAAAACTATTATTCCTATAAGAATAAAGTTTATTTAAAATGCATCCTCAAATATCGACAGTTCTCCTATATTAATTTTAATAAAAAAAATTGCCCCAAGATGAAATTTTGGATCCGCCCTGAACATGAGAAAATACTGTTGTTTTCAACCTTCATATCACTTGCATTTTCTCAAAATTAAGATGGAAATGAGCCATTATATATATCCTGGGGCCAAGCATTGGACTACTGAAAAAGGGGGGAAAAGAATCAATCATTTTATTATACACTTTTGTGTTGTTATTAGTTAAAATATTTGGACCACGTAATTCTTGTCTTTTGTTACTAGTGCAGTCATATTCTTCTCAAATGGATCCAACCCCAATGGAAAAGTAATTATGTCCTAACGTGTATAAAGTAACAAATCGTTGGAATATACAAACGTTACATATCGAAGATGCGAGTGTCATGAAGTATATATATTAAAAATAGACATGCATCTTTATTTGGGATGACACATTTTAGAGGAAATTAAAGTACATGAAAATGGTAGGGATTCCGTCAAATTAAAAATGAACTAATTAACATCGTACTAATACAAAAAAAAAAAAAAAAAATTGGTTGTTGAAGAGCTCAACAGTTGTATCAAAGATGATCTCTACATGAGACAGAACTCTACCTACTATTTTTGTCATATTTTATTTTAAGACATAATTGAGAAAGGATTATATTAATGCACACATCATTATAATAATAATAATATAATAAATATTTTATCAGTCCTAATATAAGTTTTTCATTTTTATTTTATATCCATCCCAAAATAAGTTTCTCCTTTTATAAATGAAAAAAGTACCCACAATTTTTATTCTAATTTTTCACACAATATTACGAAAAATGTTACTCACTACTGTACGCATTATTTTACATATCTTTTTTTTCTTTATTTCAATACCCAAAGTTACCCTTTATATTTATTATTTTATTATTATTTCTTAATTAAAACACCAAAAAAAGGAGAAAATTATAGAGGGACATGTGGGGAAAGATTTATCTCATATATGACTGTCTTGCAAATTTTATCTTCTATAATAGTGATTGACTACAGTTAGATCAAACATAGCAACTAACAAACAAGCAAGGACAAGTTATGAGGTGTGTTAGAATGAATAAAGGGGGTATAATTGTACCTCCAAAATGTAAAAGAGAAAGTTCATCTAATCTTTGTGCTATAAAAAAATTGTATTCCATATTATAATTACAAAAGGGATTATAATTATAATTTTTTATATGTGCGATATAGGTCATGAGACAAATATAACTTAATTAAATATATTTTAAGTTTTTTACTCACTTATATTTTTTCTCATTTTCTCTTCTGGACTACCACTCGATAAAAAATTTATTATCCTTCATTTTCTTATTATAGTACGTAGACTAACAATTTTGAAGCGTGGTTTTGAGGGCTGAATCGTTACAATAATCATGACGTACATAACATAAGATTTCATTTCAGGCTATAATTAACGAATTGAATAAGTAGCTGCATCATTCCAACGACAATGACGTACGTAACATAAGATTTCAAAATGTAACGAATTTGAAAAAGTTATTCAATGCATGAAAATCACATTTTTTTAATATCTGACAATGGATATTGCCTAACTATTTTGGTTTTGGTCAAGAGTGTCCGAACCTGGCCTCTTTCGTGCATAAATATCGCCGGATAGATACATAATCAATTGAAAAATAAATTCATCAATAAAAACATGAAAACAACAATTATCTACCCTGCAATGCAAAATGAAAATGGGGACCGTAGTCCACGAAAAGATAGCTTCACTAATGTCCTATTTGAATGGATGAATTTAAAATACTTAAATTTCACATATAAATTACTATTCTATCCACTTGAGTCAAATGAATTTAAAAATATTTAGATTTGAGTCTAATTTAAAATTAAGGAATTCCAAATGTTCATCAAAACCATATCATTTAAAAATCTCTCATCTCTACCCCTTCTCTCTCGTCTCTTAACAATTCATAATTTAAAATATACATTTTTACATTTATTATTTTTTAAATATGTTCATTTCAAATCCTCCATATCCAACATGAGCCTAAAATCATTAAACTCCACAATACAACACAAATTATACATGTATAATCAAAATCCCTCAATATAGTTAAATATTGGCAGCAAATAAAATTATTATGAGACAAGAAAAGATTTTACCAAATTGAAATAGTATAAATAAATTACTTTTACACCTTTTCATAAGTTTAAAATTTTAAAATGAGATAGAAATATTTTATGATATCAGTCTTTAACTCACCATCTAGTGACTGGCCTACATGTCCCATGGAATTATTCATAATTGTTTGTTTCAGCTCAATTCAACGATAAAAAGTTGGAGTATATTCTTCAGAAGTATTTATGATACCGAAGAGTAGTGCATAACTTTTTAATATAGACTCTTTTTATACAAGCTTCAAAGTTCAAATTGCTAATAAATGACAACATATATTAGACTCACTACAACTTTTTAGACTCAAACAACTCTTAAATATTGACATGATAATCAATCTATATACAAATTTGTTTTTTAATGAATATCGAAAACTAATCCATGTGGTGAAGGACTTCAAAAACCGAAATACTTGGATTTGAGCAAATTTTCATGTAGTATGTCACCTTCTGGTAAAATTGACGTAGCATTCTCCGGAATACTCCAAATAATTCTCCGTTTGAAGCATAAATTAGATTGACGGGGCTTCTCAACTATGTATAAACTAAGGCCTGAATCTTAAAAGACAGTTTGTAGTAAATAATTAATGACACATATAGCTTCATATCATAAAAAATTCAATTCAAAATAACATGTAGATATTTTCCTGTGATTTCCACAAATGAAATGAAAAGCAAGGTACGATTAGGGATTAATACAAAATTTTGTGCAGAATGATTGTTAGGCAAATTAAATAAATGAATTAATTTCATATCTCACTATAAGTTTGAATTTTTAGATGATACAAAATTCTTTCATGGTATGAGAGCCTTTAGGCTCACGTCCACGTCTTGAGTTCAATTCCCGTTGAAAAGCAACTCCACTTATATTAAATTATCCACTCGATGAGATGAAATTTTTTCTATGACTCCATATTCTGGAACTTTATGTTGAAAATGTTATAGATCTTGGAAAACCACTCACATAGAATGACCAAATTATGAGTGCAGCCCAATTGTCTTGATTCAAGAATTTTGGCCCAAGATGCTAATGAGTCGATGTCATCAAATTTGCTAAGAATTGGATGAATATTGCTTTTCGTAAATATGTAATATTATACTTGATATAATTTTCACTTAAATATTATATTTAAAAAAAAAAACTATCACTTTTTAAAAATTCAAAGTAAAAAATAACCAAAGCTGGTCCTAATATTTAAGGGGCCCAGTGCAAAAAAAAATTAAGCCCCTCATATTTTTGTGTATAAAAAATAACATAATTATTAATATGAAGATAATTTTATTAATTACTCAAATAAAATAAAATGTATAATAATAAAATATGTTATATTGTAGTGTAATAATTATTTTTCAAATTCGTCATATAAAAATAATATTAAATATGAATTCATATTAAAAATAATAAAGTAAACTATATATTCAATAAGTATTTTTTTAGTACCTATATAATTGGATATTAGAGAATAACTAAAAAGGAGTGGTAAAAGGAAGAAAATTTTTCCCGAAATCAAAAGAAGGACCAAGTTATAAGAAGAAGGGTATGCTTGGAAAAATAATTAGAAAAGAGTGAGAAATATTAGAAAAAAAAGAAAATTAATTAAAATAAACACACAAAACGACCTAACCAACATTCGAACAAGTGACTTTTGTTAACTAAGAAACATTTCAGGACCACTAGACTAACTAAAGTTACGATCAGATATTGCAACGTAATAATATATATCACATTATATATATATATAACTAAAAAAAATACAAAATCGGGGGCGTGCAGCGGCACCGTAATAATATATATAACATTATATATATATCTTTAAATAAAATCGGGTCTTGTATCTTATTTCGGTGCGTCGTCTTATTTCATAATAAGATTTTAAGACGTCATCTTGTTATATTATAAAAGTCGACTTATTTACACAGAAAAGTCAAGTGTTAATATAGGATCATAGTTGCATGTTTCTGTTTGGAATAATTGCACGTTTATATTTTGTATAGTTGACGTTTCTAACATGCATTATAAGTCTTAAGTCTTTTGGTCCATACGTAAGTTATTTCGCTCTTTAAATAGCACTTTTCAAGTGAAAAGTAATGATTATCATATTTAGAGTTACTCGTAATCTCACAATATATCTTCATATTCCAGAATGAATTTCAAATAAAATTGACTCGTTGAAAGAAAGAAAAGGGATTTAAACCAAAATAGTAACTTTACATTTTTATTGAAATAGTCTCATAATTATCAACTTTTTCAATTTAATTTTCATGTATTCAATTTGATATAATTTAGTCACAAACCGTCAAAGGTCGCTCAAAATTGTCAAAAACGACGTCGTTTTGGACACGTGTCTTATATATTCTGGTCAAAATTGGAGGGCGTGTGTAGGATACGCTCCTAAAACGATGTCATTTTGGACGATTTTGAGCGGCATCCGGCGATTTGAGACTAAATTGGATCAAATTGAATACATGATGGATTAAATTGGAAAACTTGATAATTATGAGACTATTTCAGTAAAAGTGAAAAGTTACAATTTAGGTTTAAATTCCTCTTTCGTTCAATAATTTGATAATTATAGAACTATTTCAATAAAGGTGCAAAATTATGTGACGATTTTGTTTAATCCCCGAAAGAACACAAAGATTTAGGATGACCATGTTAATTAATTTACAGAACCATGTTCGACGGAATGAGATCCATGATACGGTTTAATCCAAATTTTCTAGTGTAAGATTTAATATAAACTAACAGAAATTTTCAACACAAACTTAATATAATATGTGGTTAACAATTAATTTTGGCCTCATGATTTGTAATTCGAAATGTTTCACACCCCAGGTGTAAGTTGTAACAAAAATAGGGACATAATTTTGGAACGATGGTAAAGAAAATATAAATTGATTATAAGAACAATCACAATTTTTATCTGCAATAACACTAGGCAATGAATTGATCGATGTACACGTTCTATAAGACTTAAAATAACTTCTGAATTTAAAGAACAGTATTGTTTACGTCTTTTAATTATAAATTTGACTAAACTCGAGGATAAATCTTCCATGGTGTAAAAATTCTTACAACATGAACTTGTGTACCTATTTTTTTACAAAGCAATATACTTGTTGATCATCTACTGAATGGAGATAAACACATGACAATCGTAGCTCGTCTACAGGTATCCCATCTTCCGCTGAGTGAACCTACTATAGGCTCAAAATTCTCGATTCCATACAAACCATATAAGCATGATATCGAGAGGCTGCATACCTCGTTATAGATGAAGGAGTAAACTCAATCCACAGCCGTATATTTGCTAATCTTTCTGCGAGAGCAATTCAAGCTGTAGAAACCAAAGAAATAATATAATCAAATGACGTTTTTTGGTGAAGAGGGATGGTATATTACGTAAAATGCCAATAAGACAATCAATACCTTCCATACATACATCCCGATAAATGCAACGGTGTCTGCAGACCAAACAACTGCAAATGATTTCACGAAAAATGGGATGATGACGTTAATTAATGGAACGAGAAGGAAGAGATAGTTGAGAGCTTCTTTCTCCTTCTTTGAGCAGTCCCGTGCACGAAGGGAAGGAATAGCTGAAAACACCAAAAATCGCCAATATCAAAATGGATACCGGAATTGTTTATAACGAAAAATACTGCACAAATTCATGTCTGAGCTACGATTAAGTTTCAAAACGGTGAATAGGATAGCAAATGGAGTTAAATTAGTATAAAGATAATGGGTAACACTTTGGGTGCACCAGCTGCACCATGCAACTGGTGGACAACTAATACTGTTTAATCAAAACAATTAATACTGTTCAATCAAAACAACTAATACTGTTCAGTGAAAAAAGCTAATACTGACCAACTAATACTCTTTAGTAAAACAACTAATACCATTTCAAAATACACTTAAGTTGCACGATGAAACCTGTCGTTCACAACCTAACATCGAAGAATTACAACATGTTCCAAAAACGTCCTTTGGATTTCGATAGAGAGTTGGTATAAAAACAAAAGTTTTGGAGTGAAGAATTGCTTACTGAACATCCATATGGACCACATGCCCATTAGTCTCCATAGGTCGGGTTCGTTTGATGGAAAAATGAGATTGAAAGAGAGAGCTCCCCCCAATAAAAGAGACGCGTATCCTTGAACCTCAAATACTTTATATAAAACACTCCCTGGCACAGCGGGGTTCTTGCTCGCACTCGAAGCTCTCGGTGCAAAAGTTGCAGCTGTCTTTTGGACAACCTGCACAGACCATGCAAACAATTTTTTTTTTTAAATGCTTAGATTTCTCGGAAAGAGAAGCTACAAAAGAGACACAAACAGTTGTGATTATCTCTATGAATTTTCCAGAATTCCTCCTATTAATAACGAGATGCACACCGGTACAGAAAAGGCATTTGTCAAGTATTAACGTATGAAATCTGAAAATAAATTCTAATATAAACTAATGTCATCAATCATCTATGCAAATTCAAAAGTAAAACGAATGAGAAGCAGCAATAAAACCGCGATTTCAGAAATAAGCACGATAATTGTACTTTCATGACCACTATTATAAGAGCGTAGACGATTCTAGCTACACCCATCGATACATCTTATTCATAACTAAAGTTGCTATTATTCTCAACTTTTAATTTAGCACTGGAAAAAAACATTGACATTTTGCATATCCATCGTCTTTCATGTAAATTTGTAATGGATTCTACAAGGTGGACTTTAATTGTGGAAAGATAATTAAGCACTTTTTACTACAATGTTATTAGCATTGAAACAGTGTGAACGTAAATATCTACAATCAAACTATACTGTCTAATTACTGAAATGTAATCATCAAGATTTCTAATCTATTTAACTTGTAATTCAATCATTTTCCATTGTTCATGCTTGGCCTAAAAATATATTATTATTCAACTCAACCATTCCTGCAAAACATTTTTTCTATATTGAAAGAATATGACTTGAGTTTAGAAAATTATAAATGAATTCCATCAAATAATCAACCAATTTTTAGTCTTTTTCTTGCATAATAATTCAAATGCTAAATCAAACAGCAAACTCCAGCCATCCCTCCCTCTTTCTTCATTCTCCTAAATATTTAGTCCTCTTAAAAAAAAACGCATAAAATTTGAAAAAACAAAACTAACACACATCACACGAACCCACTAAAATTCAGCAGCAAAATAGCAAATCAAAACAACAAAAACAGAGAAATCGCTCACCTTTTTAAGATCTTTTTCGAGTGCATCAGACGTGGGCCCACTTGAAATCTTGAATTCGTCTCCAATTTCTTGATCTTCGTCAGATTCTCGAAGAATTTGTGTAGACCCTTGTTCTGTTTTTGTGTCTAGCTCATTTGAACTCGCTCGTGTCCTGAAATCTTTGATGGGTAACCGAAATTTGATGCCAGAATTTCTGGGTTGTGAAAATAATGATGATTGAAATCTTGAAATTTGAGTGTTGCAGAAAGAGGGAGAGGCAAGAGCATTCATGTTTGATTTACGATGAATAGAGAGGAGTGGATAAACCCTGTGAGGTGATGAGTTCAGCGTTTGGAACTTGGAGCCTCAATTTGTTCCAACGTACGACGTCGTATGAATTTTTAGTCGTACGGACCTAATCTATCAATATAAAAATATTTTAAAAAAAATTGACAGGAAAAATATTAAATATAGACAAAATGCATCTATAGGTCTTAAATTATTATTTTTTTTTCGAAAGGTTCCTAAACTATTTATTTATTTTAAGAAGCCCCTGAACTATTAATTTTTTTTTGAAATTTTCTTAAACTATTTTTTTATTTAATGAAGTCTCTAAACTATTGATTTTTGTTTCACGCGGTCCTTCTTGACTTTTTTTTAATCATCTAATAGAACCGTTAAATAAATGTGCAATATCATCATTACCAAAAAATTATCAATATAGACCATTGTTTTACTTAATGGTTCCGTTAGATTATTTAGAAAATTTCGTAAAAAATGACTGCTTGAAATAAAATCAATAGTTAGGGACTTCATTAAACAAAAATATAGTTTTAGGGACCTTTTGAAATAAAATTTAATAGTTCAGAGACTTTAAAAAAAAATAGTTTAGGGACCTTTCGAAATAAAAAATAATAGTTTAGAGACCTGAAGATGCATTTTGCCCTAAATATATAAAGACAAAGTTTTATATGAAATAATTAACGAATTCTGAATCCGTGAAATATGATTCGCGGGTCTGAATAAAAAGCGCATACCATATATAAGACGAAAAATTTATGGATACTATGTGGATCAAAATGGGTCAAGTTAATATTTTTTGAAAATTCGCACAAAGACAAAACAACAAAACTCACTCGGAATTTATATTACTATAAGGGCAAACTTGTGTTACTGTGAGTACTAGGGATGACAATGGGATGGGTTTAAACTAAAACCCGCACTAGAACGTCTCATTAGAATATTAATATTATTTTATATATTTACGTATTTTTATAAACTTATATTCGAATTAATGTATTTAAATTTGTTTGTATATAAATTATATATGTTATTTTTAAGCATTAGATTAATATTAAGTGTTATTTTAAGTAAATATATGTTTAAATTTGAATTATTTAATGGAAAAAAGTATTCCCTCCGTCCCAAACTCTTTGTACAATTTATGTTTCGGTTCGTCCCAAACTCTTTTGTACATTTTCTTAAATGAAAATATCCATTTTAACTCATGTCCTTCAAACACTCACTTATTTATCATATTCCACTCACTTAACACACATTAACTCCAACTAAAACCTAATCAGCCCACTAACCGACCTCATTTTTACTAATCAAACCTAACCCAAACACTCTCCTCTCTCTTATTTCCCATCTGTCAATTTCATCCAAATCCTAGCCGCTCTCTACTTTTTCTTCTCTCTCCTCTTGAGCTTCCATTGTTTCTCACTGCTCTCTCTAAACTCGATTTTTCTATTGTTGCTCTCTACTTTCTCTAAACTCGATCTTCCATTGCCACTCTATGTTCTCTATTCTCTCTCCTCTCTATCTTCAAAATCCCCCATGGCTGATTCATCTTCTTCATGCTCGAAATGGCCATGCACCAACGATTTTGTAGATTTGAAGCGGATTCAGTTGATGATTATTTGTGGGAGCAGACGGGGGCTTCGATTTTGAGAATATTCTATCTAGAAGATGGGATAAGGGCAAGAAGAAGAGCAAGAAGATGACTTCAGATTTGAAGGTCGATTCGTGTTCTAGGCAGAGCTCAGAGATTTGAGCGACATGATTGTTCAAGATTCGCTATCCCCTGATGTTTGCGCTTTCGATCTGGTATCCAATGAGAGGGCACCCGATTTGAATGGCATAGTTGTTCAAGATTCTTTTTCACCTGATGTAAACTCGTCCGATCTACTTTCCGATGAGTTTACATTTGAATTCGAGTCAGTGCTCCCCCAAATTCCATATAACGAAAAATATTTCGAAGAGTTGCTTGGGGGTTCTCCCGACACACCCTCTTTGATAAGGGTTTCTGGTTGGATGAGTCTAGAAGGTGATGTGTGGTATGCTTGTGGCCCTTACACCTTCGATTAAGTCACTCATATATAGGTTATGTTGATCCCTTTTTAGATTCATGTTGAAGTATGATATGTGAGCAATATTTGTATGACCTGTAATGTTGGTATTGTTGTTATTGATGTGTTGGCTGGTCTTGTTTGTGTTAATGCAACCTCTAGGATCATAAATTTCATGGATTAGGAGGCTTAATATAAAACCTTATGATTTTATCTTATGAGGGCAAAAATGGATCAGTGTTGGTTGTTTTAGGAGGAAAATTTTATGTAATCTTCTATTAATGCCATCTCTAGGATAATTTTCCTAGGTGAGATGGGATGGGATGGGATGGGTTGGACCAGGCGGGTTCACAGGGCGGGGCGGGTCCTGGGTCCATGAAAATTCTGGCGGCGCTGGTCCTAGACCCGCCTCATTGCCATTCTTAGTGAGTACATGTATGTTTTATTGGAAGGAAGGATTAGTTAGACATGACCCGTGGGTCAAAAGGAGAAGCACATAAACAAAGAAGGAAGAATTCTTTGATCATGTGCTGGTCGAATTGGGTCAAATAATTTTTTATATAAAATTCGTGTAAAGGTAAAAACAGAATTTGCTTCGTTGTATGTGTTACTATAAGGGCAAACATGTGATACTATAATTGTAAATATATGTATATATGTGTTACTGTGAGGACAAAACGACACTCTCTCTATTTTCATCTACTTCCTCCTCTGATTTTTAATCTATTTCTCCCTCTGGTTTGTGTTACTGTCTTAAGTAAAGACATAAATCACCAAATTACACCATTAAATTAATAAAAAATATTTTTTTTTAATCATCGCGTAGTAATACATAATTGTCTTTATAATAACATAGATTGAGATCAAAATTTTTCTTATTTAATCTTTGCACAATTTTTTTTAAAATATTCGCTTGACCCAATTCATTTCGTGTATGATCCGCAAATTTCTAACTTCTTCCCACCTCAACTAATATTTTCCGGTCCGCCAATTAGTTTGCACTTCTTTGTATTTGGGAAAGAACAATTAGCTGTTTCATTTCACGGACCTAAATATAATAAATTACAATTTACATATAGTACACAAAAGTCTTAGCTAAGGATCTAAATCCA
This sequence comes from Stenogyne calaminthoides, assembly GCA_037126765.1. Taxonomy (NCBI): domain Eukaryota; kingdom Viridiplantae; phylum Streptophyta; class Magnoliopsida; order Lamiales; family Lamiaceae; genus Stenogyne; species Stenogyne calaminthoides. The sequence continues at coordinate 4,164,400 of JBBCBC010000022.1, read as the reverse complement.
ACTCTGAATTGACTAGAACCTTTACATCGCTAATTCTGTATCAATCCTAGAAAAAATTTCAACAAAGTACAAAATATGAACAGACATGATCAATACATAAATATGCATTTAATCGAAATTTATATTTTTAATTAAATAAAAAATCAAAAAATATGATGTTGGTGGAATTTCCAAACAGATCTTGCTCGAACAATGTCAGCATGGTCTCCTTCCATACGAAGCAATGATGTGCATTCTAAATTTGGTCTCTCGGTTTGATCTTGTGTTTGATCATTATTATTATTATTATTATTATTATTATTATTATTATTATTATTATTATTATTATTATTATTATTATTATTATTATTATTATTGTTATTATCACATGTTTTGGGTATAATGCCTGTTAGGGATTCCAGGACGTTGCTCAGTCGACATTCACGTCTATATTCTAATGTCAAGCTTGTCATGTTGTAATCTTGGAGAACATTTATTGGCATACTCTGCATTAAAAAAATATACAACTTAATATTTTGTGAATCATAAAAAACTATCGAAAAGTAATAGTTCATATATTAAAAAGTATCAACGTAAATGATGAAAAGTATTAGTTGATATTGAAAAAAAAAAGTGTTGAGAAACTAATACTTTTTTTTGTATGAAATAATATATTTCTTCATATAAACCTAATATTTCTCATTGTATTTTTTTATTGAATCACTTTGGTCAAAATTGCACCACTTGCAACTTGTGCATATATTTTTTTATATGAACTAATATTTCTCTTTATATATTTTAATTTTTTTGAACTATTTATATATCAAGAACCATCATATTGAGACCTTCCCTACATTGGATAGATCAAACGTAGTGAGTATATTGATTATGGGTAAATTCTTTAATACTCCCTCCGTCCCAAACTTGATTTTCACGTTACTGTGTGCTCGGGTTTTAAGAAAAAATGATATAGTGTTGGGGTAGAAAGAGTTATTTATTAGTATTTTATGTGATAAAGTGATGGGTAATTGGCGTTAAAAATAGTTATTTATTAGTATTTTATGTAATAAAGTGATAAAGTAGGTATTTCCATTTAAGAAAAATGGAAATCAAATATGGGACGCCCGAAACGAAAATGTGGAAATCAAATTTGGGCGGAGGGAGTACTATATAATCTACCTTAATTTATTTTATGTGCACATAATACGCATGTAAATGATATTGTCATTCTATCTATCTAGCATGCATGTATTAGTAAAAAAATTAAAATACTAGAGAATTAGAAGATGTATTGTGGTAGTAAATTAATTAGAGGCATATATATATATATATACCTCTAAAATCCATCCTATGTACTTAACATTGTTAACGTGCTGATTGGCATCCATGTCGCTCCATCGAGGCTGTAAATAATTGAAAACGAATAATTAAGAATATATGAATGTTTTAATTATTTATTTATATTTAGTAATTGGTGGTAATTAAAATAAAAACTTACAGCAAGGCCTTTTCTGATATTGTCGGCAGTTTGATCGGTGAGTTTCTCAATAGGCTCCCTGTCAATATTTTCAGTTGGCATTGCAGCTCTGTTGATGTAAAATGGGACCAGTTCATTTCTCACTTCATCTGGGATTTTACTCAACCTTCTTGTTTCTCTATTCATCGTCACCCATGTACTGCATTTTCAATTAACTCGATTAAATTATTAATTAAGTTGGAGATAAAATAATAAATAAAATAAAAGAAATTAGGTAGGTACCTAGTAGCTTTTGTAATGATTTTGCGAGTGTGGTAATCTCTGACAATCCAATCACGGCGCATTCCGTTCTTGCCTGCTGCATCTACCCAAGTGTCTACCTCCACCACATCTCCCCTGAAACATGTAATACTATGTATGTAAATCCAACTATATATACACAGTAATTTAATTAGCAAATGTAAAACTATATATGAAAATTGAACTAGCATCCATGTGTGATTTTACTCATCCGATCGACGAAATGATACATGGCACAAGAATTTTTAGAGTTCGCTTGACTGTGGGTAATGAGAATCACTTCAATTGATATTGTTTGATAGTTTTGATACACAAATACTGAAAATTAATAGAATTAAGCAATTGATTACCCTTACTCATTCAACTCACCTCACATAATACTCATTATTCATGTTCTAAACAATCAATAACAATACAGTCAATAATTCTTAGTGATTGATCCATCAATGATATCAATTATCATTACCATTCACACGTCATACTAAGCAAAAATATTGACATATATAAGTCAAATCTACCACAAATCGTCAATATATAAGTCAAATCGCCTGCCAAACTAAACTTCCTAGGGTTATATTATCAATTTATATAGTAAAAGTTAAAAAATTTAAATATACCAAGAGCTATATTTGTCGATTTGTACATGTATGCGAGTGACAACCCAAATAAGTTTCCTGGTGCTCATTTCCCGGGTTGCCCCGAACCCGTCTCCAGCCAGTCCTGAAGATGCCACGTGGTTCAACGCTGTCTCCTGCAACATTTTTTTTTTGTGAATGGTCAAATATTTAAAAAAATGCAAATTCTATATTATGTGTGTGTATATTAATATTTTCATCATTTCATATTATTAAATTCCAACTTCGTCCAGATAGTAAGGGAGAAAACTACAATATTAGTATTGGGGTCCCGTTTTTGGTCTTATAGGAATTAAATTGAACTCTTTCTAGCATACAAAATATTGTTTGTAAAAAAATAATTGCTTTAATGTATATATTTATAAAAAAAATTACTGAAGACTAAACCGTAATACTTCATATATGCTGAACGGTGACTTCATATACTATATATAAACAGTACGTATTACTGAATTCAGATAAAATTTTAATGAACCAAATTCATAGAAAATTTTGTCAATTCAAATTCGTATACATATCCAAAAAATTAGAGCGCCAAGACTAATTAATTTCACAATTTTCCTCAAAACAAATAAAAAGTAACAAAATCGAAGTAGTCACCTGTAGAAGATTCATAATAGTCTCCATAGTGGCAGTTTTATCAGGCCCAATTTCATAAGACCTAATAACATACGCCTGCCTGAACAAATACCTCCCCTCCACAAATCTCCCTACCAAATACTCATGATCCATTGAATTCCTTCCAACATCCAACACACTCTTATTCCTCTGCTCCAAAAACGACGTCGTTTCATCAACCAGTGCTCCGTTAACCTTCTTCCCATTAACATTTTCGGTACTATTCGCCTTGTTGACCGTGTTGACCTGCACGCCTCCTCGTCCGGTGAACGACCCCCCGATTAAACGATGGAAACGACGTCGACGATCGACGTTGATTTTGTCGAGATTAATTTGCCTAAGTGGTAGTAGGGCGACATTTTGTATCAAAGCCATAGATAGAGCTAAAGTATCATTTGCAAAATGATGGAAAAGTGGTTTGTGCATGGGAAAATGTTGATTTATTTGGGGAAAAGGGAAAATGGGGATTTAATTAGTAGGTAATCTAATTAATGGAAAGCTGGAAAAAAGGAGAGGGAGAGTACTAGATTTGAAAAGTATTTGCAGGTCAACCACTTCTTTTGGGTGGGGGAGAAATTTGGGAGATTTCTATCACACACTCAACACGGAAATGTAGAGACTTCAATGGATATATTATAATATGTATGTATCTTATTCATATAAACAAGATAACTAGATTAATTCCTCAAAATTAATGATTTATTATTTAGTATTGGTGAAATGAAATCATGTGGAGTGTACGTATCTCTATGCATGTATAATAGAGAGTTAATTAATCTTGGTATATTCTCGCTTTCTTAATTATATTGTTTTCCATTTTTCACCACAAAATGCATGTAATTTAAAGAGGGTGTTAAAGAGGGATTTAAAGAGGGATATCGGTTTCGTGAGGGTTTTAAAGAGGAATATTATCCCTCTTTAATATGGGTGTCGACAATGTGTAACGAGGGAAAAACAGAACCCTCGTTAAATTAACGAGGGTTTTGGCGACGACTAACATGTATCAGTTTCTCGAGGGAAAAAAACCCTCGCCAATTAATGAGGGCTGAAACCCTCGCGAAAACCCTCGTTCCATTTCCCGATTATATTCCCTCGTCTCTTTTCCCGATGCATTTAACGAGGGTTTTAGGCTCTCTTTTTCTGGCGAAAAAATGCTAAAATGAAACACGCGGGTTTTGAACCCCGGTGGTGAGCCTACTAATGCACCCACACAACCACTTGAACACTCGAATTACTGTACTGTAAGCATAATTTATGCATTTTTCGTGCCCATGGAGTATCGAACATGCGACCTCCCAGTATGTGGAGGCCTTGCGTGTTTCGCAAAACCGTTTGGGCATGGCTAATTACTTGACATTAATTCCTTTCTAATTGTATATATTATATATATGTATGTATTGTATATTTATGTGTTATTAATTTCTTAATTAAATCATTTATAATACAAATTTTTATTATATATATATATATATATATATATACATACATTTTAGTTTAATTAAATATTTATGATTAAATTATAAAATAAATAATTTATATTCTTTTATATACTTATTAATATGAATAAATATTTTGTAAAAATGATATTTCAATATTCTTCTTCACAATTTACTAACACTATATATGTACACTCGTTTTTATTAACACTATATATTTTTCTAAATTATTATTAAAATATTTTTAATAAAATAGCCAAATAATCACTTTTATATTGTCTTTCACTATAATCACTTTATTAAAATATTTAAAAAAATTGTCAAATAATCACTTTTATATTCCTTTTTCATTATATATGTACACACATATATACGTACCAATTCTCATATACTAACACCAATTTTCATAAACTAATCGTAGAGATTAATTAATCAACATATTCATAATTAATAACCATAACAAAAACATGTGACAAATATTCAGAAATTCTTCAAAAATCATAACAAAGTATTCAGTCAATAAAATCATCAAGATAGCTACATGTCATTCATATCATGATCATCATCACCATCATCATTGTTGGTATTGGTCAAAAGCTCATTCAAATTAGTATTTTGAGAACGAAGTCGAGCACGAGACGCCGAACCACTGGGACCATGAGCATGAACAGGAGGGACGCCGGTCGGAGGAAGAAAATCACCAGGAATGTTCACGGGAATTTTAGAATAACCACGAATAGAGACGTGGGGATATTAGGGATAAGGGGGATAAGGTGGAAATATGGCGTCGAACGGCCCAAACCCCTAGGCACCAGGATTGACCTGGTGAGGACTACCACCGACCTGCTGTTGATTACTACCGGCTTGCTGATGCTGGGGAACAAGACCGGCCTGCTGCTGAGGACTACCACCCGATAGATTCCCCTGTTGGGGAAAAAATCCCGACTGCTGACTTGGCTGGGGAACAAAACCCGTCTGCTGCTGCTGAGGATAAAGACCACTGGGTGGGTTGCCTGGAAGCCCTGATAAAACACACTCATTTGATTTTGCATATTTATCCGTTCCTGGCGCATAAGCTAATCGCGTCGCTCCATTTTCTCTTGGAACTTTCTAGCCATCTCCGTAGCCATATTCTCTCGTTCTTGTCTTTCTTGTGCCAACAAACATTCCATATCATTGCTCTTCACCTATATATATATACAATTGACGTATTATGAGATTAATATATATAGTGTTTTATATTATACAATTGACGTATTATTATATTAATATGATCACTTACAAGTAGATCAAACCACGGCGCGAATTCCCATTGAAGCCAATCATATTTTTCAACATTCGATAAAGTTGGTTGAACAATCTGTAGCTACTGGAAAAACAGACTACAATTATTGTGATGAGAACTTGCAATAATTAATTAATATTGTTGCAATTATAAATTTCGAAGTAACTTAATTAATATATGGTTACGCCTCGTTGCAAATTAGTAGCACATACGTATAAGCTATTCGCTTCTCCAAGTCAACAATCGATCTTTTACCCTTCTTTCCAATTTTACTACCAGAACATTCAAATATCGAGAGACTATCTGTCATTGATGGGGGTACTTCACGAGGTATGTTGCGAGGTACATTGTGTTGTCTCGTCAGCACATGCTCCTCAAAATAATGGGAACAAAACATTGATGCTTCTTTTGTTAAATAAGCATTCGCAATTGAAGCTTCCACATGCACTTTGTTGCCCACACTTAACTTTAAGTTGTGAAGATACCTAATTCGATTGAATGGGTGAGTGGCATTGTCTAATTAAATAGTTAAATGAGTTAAATGAGTTAAAATATTACCTCTCAAATGGATACATCCATCTATATTGTGTACCGGACCAGCAATTTTTGCTTCATATGCAAGATGGACAGGTAGATGCTTCATCGAATTAAAGAAGCTGGGTGGAAATATCCGTTCCAACTTGCACAAGATCACTGGGATCTCATTGTCCAACCGAGTCATATTTTCTACAGTAATGGTCTTTGATGTTAACTCCCTGAAGAACAAGCTAATTTCAGTGATAGCTTGTCAAACCTTAGACGGAAGAATCTCACGGAAAGCAATTGGGAGTAGTCTCGGCATAGACAAGTGACAATCATGACTCTTCATCCCAAACATCTTCAATTTTTTCCAGTCTACGCATCGAGACAAGTTGGACACGTAGTTATCGGGAAATTTCAACTCATCTACCCATTTACAGACCATATCTTTGTGCTTCTTATCAAGGGCATAAGAAGCTTTGGGGTACTTTCCTGTTCGTGGACATTTCTGCATCGATGGTCGACGATAGTATTCATTAAGTTCATCCCTGGATTTAGGGGTGTCCTTTGTTTTCCCTTCGACATTCTTCACCGTGTAGAACAGATTATCAAACACATTTTTTTCGATGTGCATCACATCCAAATTGTGTCTGATCAACAAGGAGTTCTAATACGGCAAATCCCAGAAAACATTTTTCTTCTTCCAACAACATTGTGAACTTTTGATGTGATCATCAGTACCCAACTCTGTTACTTTCATCAATCCAATCCAATCAATTTGTTGGAGGATTTGATCACCTGTAAGGATCGGAGGTGGATCATCATCAACTACTACATTCTTTCTAATCTTGGTCTTGTTCGCCGGTATGCATGACAACTATCTAAGAACTTATGATGGTTGTCGAATCCGCGATTTGCTTCTTGACCGAGCCTCGGACTCAAAGCCTCGATTGTAATTTGCCCGCCGGTGTGGACAAGCAAGCCTTCCAATTTGTGCTCCATCCGGACAACATCGGTAAATTTGGAAAGTCACTGATGGTCTAGATTAGTGCAGCTCGCATCGAAAAATTTTGTTTTGTAGCAACATCATACGTTACCACTCCATGTTCCCATAAAAATTGCAAATCACGTATCAGTGGTTGCAAAAATACGTTCAATTTATCCTTTGGATTTGTTGGACCAGGCACCAGAATCGTAAGAAACATGAATTGATCCTTCATGCACAACCATGGGGGTAGATTGTACGATGTCACTATCACTGGCCATGATGAATATTGTTTTTTCGCCCAAAGCGGTTGAAAACCATCGATTGCTCAAGCCCAACCTCATGTTCTGAATTTCTGAAGCAAATTCAGGATGCGACTGGTCCAAATGTTTTCAAGCCTATGAGTCTGCAGGGTGATGCATAACACCGGAGTGGTCATTAAAGCAACGTGCATGCCATGTCATATCCTTCACAGTAGCATTCGACTGATACAATTTTTGTAGTCGAGGAATGATAGGAAAATAGAACATCTCCTTAAAAGGACAATTCTTTTTCAATTGACCATTCACGTCACGTCTAGCAGGTTTGAACCATGGCCGACTGTAAAACTTACAATTTTCAAGTTCGTCGTCTGTACCCCAATATAACATGCAGTTATGTGCACAACAATGGATCCTCTCCACTGGAAGACCCATCTCACTCATCAGTTGTTTACTATCAGAAAATTTCTTGGGCACCAGACTATTCGGACAAAGTTCATGAATCGCCTGAACCATTTGATTATAGCTCATTTCAGACAGTCTGTTTTCAATTTTAATGTTCAACAATAAAGTATTGTATGACAACTGTGAGTGTGATTCGCAACCAGACATGATGCAGCAAGCTCATTCGAAGGTTCCTCAATATTAGGGGGCTCATCATCTACATTCAAGTGGGGACCAGAAGTTAAGTCCCTGATCATGTCGTGGTACGAGCTAGATCCAGATGTCTCGTCAACTGGCCCATGTGAAGTCGACGTAGATGGTTGATCATTGTATTGACCCCAAATTTCCTCACCGTGAAAAACCCAATTGCAATAATTGGGCATGAACTCATTTCTATACAAATGAGCTTTCACGTCATTAGGTGAATGAAACATGTTGTTCCGACATCTAAATTTGTTGCAGACACCTAATCTTTCCCTGGTTCATCCAATTCGGATTACTAGTAGCGAAATCTATAAATGATTCGAGTCCATTGTAAAATTCGGAAGATATCATGCCATTAATCGATCTTGGACCATACATCCAACGTAAACGGCTAGAATAATCCATATCAATGTGTTTCACATTTACGAATTAATTAATTATATTCAAAAGCCTACTTAATAATTAATATTTTCTAAAAATTTCGGCAGAGTTTCATTTTATTTTATCGTATTCCCCAATTAATCAAGATCCTACGTGCATCCATTTTTGACTTAATCAATTGAAATTAATCAAGTCGGAACACACATGCTCTACAACAAGCAATAACCAACAAATAATATTCATCAACATCGATCCCTCCACTCCAACGTAATTAATATATTCCTTACATCAAAACTACACTAAATAAGCTAAATTAAGCTAATTCTAAATTAACATAAATAGTACTAATTAATATACACTTGTTAGCTAAATAATATAAAACTAATACTACACAATAAAACAAGTAATACTAAACAACAAAGCAACTAATATTTATAATTAAAACATTAATTAATCAACTAATACTACAAAATTAATCAACTAATACTACATAATAAAACAATTAATCAACTAATACTGCACAATAAAACCAACTAATACTACACAATAAAATAAGTAATACTACACAATTAATCAACTAATACTACACAATAAAACAATGAATCAACTAATACTACACAATATATAAAATAATTACTCAACTAATACTACACAATAAAAACAACTAATACCAATAAAACAAGTAATATTATACTATAGGCCAACTAATACTTACAATTAATAAAACGAAAAACTTACATGCTTAACTAAAAAATGGCGAAATTTAGTTGTTGGGATTGGAGAAGACTCCTCCTCAGGACGTCTCTTCAAATTTCAAAGCAGAAAAATGAAATTTGGGCGGTTGTATTTATAGGGAGGTTGGAGAGGGTGTTAAAGGGGGCCGAAAACCCTCTCGAAATTGGAGAGGGCCTTAAAGAGGGAACAAAACTCTTGTCTTCTTCCTCAGGCAGTGCGCGTTTGACCGCTGCAGTTCGAGAGGCCTTTTGAATTTGGAGAGGGTTATAAACCCTCTTTAATCTGGTGTGGGCATCTGACGAGTGTTTTTTACCCTCTTTAAATCGCGCGTCAGATTTAAAGAGGGTTTTGGATCCTCTTTAAATTCACCCTCTTAAAATCCCTCGCGAAGTCCTCGTGAATAGAATCCCTCTTTAAAATCTTCTTTAATTAACAAGGGTTTTTTTCCCCCCCTTTAAAAACCCTCGTTAAATTAGGCATTTTTTGTAGTATTTTTTATTATGTATATATTGTATTATCATTTTTTTTTTAGTATCACTCCTCTGAACTAGGACTATACATGAAAACTATCACTTTTATGTACAAAAGTTATCATTAATATTATGCACAAAAACTATCATTGCTTCAAAAATGAAGTATATTTTAAACAATTATAATTTTTTTACATAAAAGTAATAATTTTTATAATAATGTGATGATATTAAAAAATTGAGTTCATCGTGTGAATTTGGGTTCACACAAATTTTTCTTTTTTTTTTAGTTTAATAATCTCTCCGATCCACCAATCTTATGCATACTTATCTTATTCGCCTATCCACCAATTTTATGCACTTACTTTTTTTAAAAAAAAAGTTACTTTATCTTTATCTCCCAACCATCACTTAATTACTTCAAATATAAATTTGAACTTTAATCACAAACAATCACATTATTTATAAATGGACCCCACAATACAATATAATACTCTTACTTTATCTATTTTATCTATTTTTTTTCTTAAAACACATTGCAAAAAAATATCGGGCATAAGATTGGTGAGCGGAGGAGTATATATTATAGTCTTAGTACATAGACAGCGTCTTCTGCGAGATGACTAAAAAAATTATATTTAATATTAAAATATATTAATAAGTTATATCTACATGAGACTGGTTTAAAATTTGATGAAGAATTCATTGCATGATTTTCAACTTGAATAAGTGTTGAATATGGAATTTTATTATATCTGACGTCACTAAGAATAATATCGAGGAGGAGGCGACAACAAATGCCTGGATGTGTTATTGATATATAGAACTATCTCAATCAGGGGCGGATCCATAAATTTTTTTAAGACGGGGGCACAAAATAAAAAATTCTTAATTTTGAATTCGTTGAAAGTTTTTTTACGTCCAAAATGGTTTCTCCCCGATTTAAGACTATCGTACTTTTCTCAATAATAAATGATGGTTTCAATGCTCTTTTATAAAATATTTTCATATTGGGTTGTGGGTTGTGACTTGTGAGATTGAGATACGCATACATGTACTATCCTACCTATAAAATATAGACAAAAACTTGTATAGACACGGTTCATGCTATGAACCTTGTTTTTTAATTCATTGTATATGATCCTAAAGCGAGGTTATATCACGACACTACAAAAAAGATGGTGTTTTCTGACGGTTTTAGCGGCGGTTAAAACCGTCGCTACAAAAGTGGCAGCGGTTTTAGTGGCGATTTTTCAACAAATGCGGAAAATGAAATTCGCTAACATTTAGCGACGGTTTTTTCCACCCGTCACAAAATATCGGCGGCTTTTTACCATCATAACATAGCGGCGGTTTTTGTCTACGGTTATATGGGCTGGACCCGGTCGGAAAAAAGTTGTCGCTAAACCATCACTAAGCCCGTCGATATATTATCGGCGGTTATGACATCATAAAACCGTCGTTAACAACAACGATTATCCATCGGTATTAGCAACTAGTAATATTCGTCGAAATGTGCAACGGTTAAAATCCATCGGTATTAGCAACGGTTATTTTCGTCGCTAAATCGTGAATTTTCGGAAAAAAAAATGGCTCACGGTAGTTCGAACCCGGGCTTGGGGGGCACGCGGGTGGGCATTAAACCACCCGTGCCACGGACCCTCTCAGACCCAACTATTAGTCATCTCATATATAAGCTACCAAGTCTCCCAATTAAATGAGGCAATTATTCGCTCCCATGGGGGACCGAACACGGGACCTTGGGCGCGGGGATCAATTCCGTTTAGGCACTTGCTTTCTTGCTTTTACTTAATGAATTTAATTCTATATGTCATAAAATTTATTTTTTTTTCAATTTATTTTTAAATTTATTCCCTCCCATGGGGGACCGAACACGGGACCTTGGGCGCTTAAGCGGGGATCAATTCCGCTCAGGCACTTACTTTCTTGCGTTTACTTAATGAATTTAATTCTATATGTCCTAAAATTTATTTTTTTTTCAATTTTTTTAAATTCTTTATTTCAATTATCTTATTTAATAATTCAATTACATTTTAATATAATAATTTATATTTTTTATTTATAAAATTATATTATATTAAAATTGTATTTTTTTTACTTATTTTTAATAAAATTAATTCTATATAAATTTACAATTCATTTTTTTCAATTTTTTTTTCAATTTTTTTTAAAATTATTTATTTCAATTATCTTATTTAATGATTCAATTACATTGTAATATAATAATTTATATTTTTATTTATAAATTTAAATTAAATTTTATTTTTTTTTACATATTTTTTAATAAAATTAATTCTACATTAATTTACAATTCATTTTTTTTTCAATTTTTTAAATTCTTTATTTCAATTATCTTATTTAATGATTCAATTATATTTTAGTATAATAATTTATATTTTTTATTTATAAATTTAAATTAAATTGTATTTTTTTTAATTATTTCGAATAAAATTAATTGTATATTTATTTCAAATTCATTTTTTTTCAATTTTTTTTTAAAATTCTTTATTTCAATTATCTTATTTAATTATAGTTTTTATATTGGATAATTAGCAAAAATTAAATTATGTTAAGCAATGTCAAATAACATGTAATATGCAAATATAATTGTCAACATGAAATATTACAAATGAAAGACAATATAATTATTATTCGTCATCCTCATCGTTGCCCCCATCTGTATTATCATCCTCCTCCTCCTCCTCCTCCTCCTCCTCCTCTTTCTCACCATATTCATTCTCATTCACATCCTCATCTTCATCATACTCGTTATCCTCCCCGCCGCTGTCAATCTCTATCAAATCTGAATTTGCAGCTGTTAAGTCTACGAAAAGATTGAACTCTCCTGTATGCACTTCAGTTTGAGCATCAACTTATTCTGTTTGGAACGGAGTGTTGTCAACCGTGGCAGTTGAATCTGGTTTAGGGACTTGCACCAGTGATCTCGCCTTTACTTTGCAAACAGTCATCTATTCATTATTTGCTCTCGAACCTGGATACGTGCAGCAGTATACTTGGGATACCTAAGCAGCAAACACAAACGGATCATGCCCTAGATATTTTCTTCTTCTATGAACATCTAGCAGTTTGTATTCGGGATGAATCCTTTGTTGGGGAATGAGTTGCACAGATCTATTCGGGGTGAATATTTAAATACAAATTTAATTCTTTAATTATTACTAGCATGAATTAATCCTATATTAATTCAAATAATAATTGCAACAACGTATCATGCATATAAAAAGCCACGTAAAACCTACGCATGCGGAATCTACGGGTTTACGTGAACGTACCTCTCGGGATGGCAGTGGCTTTGGTCGGACGGACTAACCAAAAGGACTTCCCAAGTATTCCCTTAGCCCTTGCTCGACAATCCGGTGGAAGGATACTCGCGAACAATTAACAAAAGGAAAAAATAAACTTTGTTGCACCACTTATGTGGATTTGCTAATATTTCCAGCACATGGAATTTTACACGACTCACAATTGTCGTTTTTCAAAAAAATACAATCTGTCGACGTTACAAAATATCAAATATTTTATCGACGCTGATATTTTTCCGAAAAACCAATTTTCGTGTGTTACAGGGAATGAACCATTCATCCCCTATTTATAGAGGCCAAGGGGACGAAAATTTGTGATAAAATAATGAGGAAAAGTTTTTTCTTGATCTCCAAGAAATCTTGAATATATCTCCTATACTCTTTTTCCCATAATTATAATATTCCACAAAATCCCACCTTCTCTATATTATGGTAGATTTCGAAATATTGGGGTGCCAAGAATCCAAGATTTGGATCTTCTTGAATTTATGAGATATTCTTGTATTTCAAGAAATACATATCTTCCATAATATATTTTCAAGAAAATCAAGAAAATCTTTCTTGCCCACTATATTTCATATTTTTCGAAAATCTCATTATAGATGACCAAGTGGGAGATTTCTTGAATTTAATGAGATAATCTTGTATTCCAAGAATACATATCTTCATTCCATAACAAAATTCAAAGAAAACCTTTCTCTCAACTTATCTATAAATTTCGAAATATACTTGGAAAAATAAGCAACAATATTTATTTTATTTTAATCACCTTTTCAGTTAATGGACTATATGTTGGGCTACTTAGGGGGCCTTTAGGAGAATTAAGATTGGATCTTCTAATGGATCTTGAATATCTAATATTGAGCCACAATATAATTCAAGCCCATAAATATTAATTAATCCCACTACATAATTAATATTGCACCATCCATCTTAACCCATATTACAGTCAATATGGCTCCGGTCATTATTTCCGTGTTTAAGATTATCTAGCCCATTAATTAATTCAAGCCCTTGAAAAATAGCTTTCCGTTAATTAATATCTTTTGTCCTTGGTCGAGAGCGGTTCAACATTATTATCCATCTGGGAAACAAATTCCACTTGCAAGATTTGGTATGATAAAAGCTTATGAACCCCCGAGGGGGCAAATCCAACAAGCGTCTTGCCTACGATTCTTCGTATTAAATCTTAGCAATCACATGTGACCAATAATATTGCCCAAGATAAAAAGTATTGAATCTCTCTCGATTAGCTACCCATGATAAGTCAAAGCAATAGTTACCAATCACGTGATGATCTATTTAAGGGGCGAAGGTTAAGAAACAACGAACACCGAGGTCTAATTCTTCCTTGTTCGATTCGAAGAATTTATCCTCCATGTAGGTCTATTCAAGTATCGGTCATGCACTAGTGTAATCTCTTGGTCAAGACAAACCAATCTGAGCCTTACACCTCAACCTTCGCGATGGTTGTTCATTTCCATCTAGGTGCGTGAATGGCGTACTTTTTTAGTTACAAGGGGATGTTAATTTAGTCTTACGTGATGCGGTATCACTAAATTAACTTCTGATGTAACGTCTGAATTATTGAGCAGTTATGCGGTAAATATATATAACATTCAATCATATTTAAAAGCATCGTTGATAAACAATTTATTTCGGTAAATAAGTCGAAAATTGGTTTCGATTATACAAAGTAAAAAGCATATTTTTGATTATAATCCCAACATCATGATCCTAAAAGCGGATGGATCATACCAATCATACTTGAACAATGAGAACAATCTTCTCATGGAACCCCTTATATCTACTTCAACAACTTCTTTGGTGTAAAGTAGTCACAACTTTCTCCATTGAACATTCTTTTGTTAATGCAAACTCCATTGTTTGCGATAGATCTGGTCGTCATACTCCACCATATGGAATTTGTAACCATTTACATAGTATCTTTGGTACGTGTTGACTCGACGTAGTGGACCTCTACTGAGATCCCGCATAAATGAATTCTCAATGTGTTGATTATAACCCTGTGACGGTTTTAGGTTAAATAAATAATTGTAAACATATAATATGAATTCACTAATAAACGGTGGTTAGATAACACTCACATAGTTTTGGAACCACTCTGCAAAATCACGAGTAATAGATTCACTTACTTGTGCATCTGAGATGTTTGGATCTATACGGTGCAGCTCTTTAGTATAGATCCTTATTGAAAGCAATATATTATTAATCATATATTATATAATAAATATGCTAATTAAAAGTGTAAATGATACACATATGAAATACTTACTGAATGTACGGTTGCACTTCATCACAATTGAATAACACATATTTATGAACAATTTCAATCTCTTGTAGGTTTAATGCAAGGTGGATTCAATAACTTTTCCCCAAACATCGACATGGAAACTTAAACACGGACAAGTTACCCTCAATATAATAAAGCAACATTTATGCATTGCCTCTACCGTCGTAATTATGAGGCTCGTTTCTCAACCTTGTTCTAACATGATCCTCGAAATAGTAAGAACAAAATGTTGTAACCTCCTCACACAAGTAAGGCATTAACAATTGATGCTTCAACTTTTGCCTTTTGTTTTAGTATTGAGCTTCAAGTTATGGAGATACCTATATATATATAATAAAAAAAATTGATAAGAGAAAAAACATAGATATATATTTGTATAAATAGATGTGAGATGAAGGTTTACCTCTCAAATGGATACATCCACAGTATTAACATTTGGACCCGGCAATTTTGGTTTCATATACTCTTAAATGTAGGTTAAGTGCTCCATTAAATCAAAAAAATTTGGGAGGAAAATGTGCTCTAAC
Organism: Stenogyne calaminthoides; assembly: GCA_037126765.1. NCBI lineage: Eukaryota > Viridiplantae > Streptophyta > Magnoliopsida > Lamiales > Lamiaceae > Stenogyne > Stenogyne calaminthoides. The sequence continues at coordinate 4,148,487 of JBBCBC010000022.1, read as the reverse complement.
TTGCATAAAATAAGCGGAATGTCTTTCTCCAAATGGACCATGTAGAGTCCACGTAATCATTGTAGGCGTTAAATCTTTGAAGAATAGACTCCCAATTGATTCTGACTCTCGTGATATTGTTCGGTAGGAATTTTTGAAATGCGAGGGGCAACAGTCGTTGCATAAACACGTGACAATCGTGGCTTTTCATCCAGTCACCTTTCCGTTTTATGTGTTTACACAACGACTCAAATTGGAGACATAGTCATCTAGAAATCTCATTTCGTCGATCGATTACACAAAGCCACATTTCGTATCTTATCAAGTGTGTAATTGGCGAGGATATCTTCATGTACTCTCATCCCTCTTCAAGTGATCACGTTTACATATCATGTTCAACTCATCACGTGATTTTGAAGTGTCTTTTGTCTTGCCCTCTGTATTCATGATTGTGTGAAACAAGTTATCAAACACATTCTTTTCGATGTGCATCACATCCAAGTTCTGTCGAATCAAAAAATGAGCTCCAGTAGGGCAAGTCCCAAAAAATGTTCTTCTTCTTCCAACCACCCGGTACCATTTTATTATGCTCCTCAGCATGTTCTTTCGTTATTTTCCTCAATCCCTTCTGATTTATTTGATTTAATAACCTTCCACCTGAATCAATAATTAAAATATATTTATTTGATTTATCATATGTAGATAGCTAGAAATATATTAATAATTAAAAACAACTAATATAAAAATACTTGATCTCAATTAGCTTTTGACATTTTTTGTAACGACTTTGTTCTTGATGAAGTCCTTTTTATTCTTTCGAAAATGATGATCTTCTGGTAAAAACTTTTGATGGTTGTCAAACCATGAAGCTTTTATGCTAAGCGGGAGATTGGAAGTGTAGAATCGTCCATGCAGTAAGGACATGCTTGTTTTCCAGTTGTCCTCCATCCGGACAACATGGAGTACGTAGGGTAGTCGTTGATCGTCCATAGCAGGGCAGCCCTCATCGTGAAGTTATGCTTTCTCGATACATCGTATGTCAGCACTCCATTCTCCCACAGATGTATCAAGTCTCTTATCAGAGGCTGAAGAAAAACATCTAGTTTGTCATTTGGATTCTTTGGGCCAGGTACCAATTCCGTGAGAAACATCGTTTGGGGCTTCATGCACATCCACAGAGGTAGATTATAAGGAGTCAATATAACCGGCCATAACGAATACTGCTTACCGTGCATTTCAAATGGACAAAAACCATCAGTGTTGAGACCTAACCGAGCATTCCTAAGTTCGTCCGATAAAATAGAAAATACCTCGTCCGGATGTTTCCGGACCATCGAGTCGTGAGGGTGTCTCGTCTCTAGGAATTAGAATCAGATGACTCTGTATGATGCTATGTCATATCTTTGGTTGTGGAACTAGATTGATACAATCTCTTAAGACGAGGAATGATAGGAAGATAATACATCATTTTATTTGCCACTTTTTTCTTCTTATTCTTTCCCTGACTATCGATCGGTTTTGTACGGTACTTTATGCAAGAGTGCTTATAAAATTTGCACCCTTATCAAGATTCGCGTCTTCTTACATTACCCCAGGAATAAAATACGATTATTGATATAACAATCAATACTCGCTAGCTAATCGACCCATCTTTCTTGTGATTCTTGGCTTGATATTACGTAATAGGCACCTTATTAGGTGGGGACAAACCTCGTTGATCAACTTACTAATCGTATAGGCTCTTTGAGAAAGTTTGTTCTCAACCTTGATAGTCGTGGTCGAGCATTGAATGAAAAGAGAGTGAGTTTGACATCCGTCATACGGATCTTCGTCGTGACTTTGAGTATGCGTAAAATTAGATGCTTCTTCATTTGGTTCTCCTCCATAGCCTCGTCTTGAAACTCTTTGACTTCCATGATCATCGTATGATACATATCGGTGTATCCACTGCGGGTGTCTCGGTGTACTCGGGATCATCGTGTGTCTCATTGTATTCGAGAGCATTATAATACTCTTCAAGATCATTGAAATCAACATTCCATCGATCTTCACCATAGCGTGTCTAATTATAGTAATAAGGAACAAAACCATTCACGATGATATGTGTGCGAACATCCACAATCAATATGTATGACTTGTTCGACACTTTCTTGCATTACACGGACATCTTATACGAGCACGAATACACACCATGATTAGTTGCAAAGTAAATGAAGTTATTAACTTCATTCATGAACCCTATATTTATACATCCGTTGATAAAGTCGAGTTGAATACATCCCTTGACGATTAGGATATTCCATCATTTCAAATCATATCAATATGTTAATTCTACAAAAAATTGGATGAGTTTAAATGCAGATATGTAAATATCCAAATATATTCTTCTATCAAATAACATCAAACAAATCCACCAAATTATAATTATCTATGATCACAAAATTCATTTAACATAGACTATCTACACAATATATTTCAATACCAAATACAAAACAAACTCATCAATTATATACATTACACTATATATTTTTAAACGGTAGAAATGTGAAAACGTACGGTAAAATCGTCCTCAAGGAGTCGAAATGCTTCCGCTACACAATATGCACTTCAAAAATAATTTTTGTCTCTATCTACATATAATTTGGTGTTGGTTTTGTAAAAAAAATAGAGTTGGTTCGATTGTTTTGTGTAAAATGAAACAGCTGGTATTTTTTATAGGTTTTAGCGGACAGATTAAATGACGATTATTTAAAATTATGCGCCATTAGCGGACGGATATAGCGTCGGAAATTACTGTCGGTTTAGCGACGGAATTCAAAAAACTGTCGTTGAATCCGTCGCCAAAACCGTCGCTAAATACATAAATTATTTAAAAAATATATAGAAATTAAAATTGTTCAATGTAAAATAAATAAAATTAAAAATTTCAATCATCCATTAAAATAAAAACTGAAATTAAAATTGTTCAATCATACATAAAACATTAAAACTTAAACAGAAATCATAAATTGTTTAGAAAATTACAAATTATTCACATAGTTAAAATAAAAATATTAAAAATGGATTTGTCCTCCAAACAGCCACAATTGAGTCCGGCTCAAGTTTTTTACGATAGGTTGACCCTTCATCCTCCCTTGACTACGCCACATGTGCATCATGTCATGGTCTTTGTCGTTGAGACCTTACAAAATGTCTTATAAACGTCATTGGTCTTGAGATCGAGGACTCCGTAGTTTGTTTCTATATTTCGAATATAATACGATAAATTAATTAATTGTAATCAATATATATTGAAATAAATTATTAAGTAAATTTTATACCGTAAACCCTAAATACAATTCTTATTTGGTAGGTTGACATGTATTTCCATTTTGTATGTGGTTGACAATTCCCACACACATGATGCTGCGTTTTTGGATGATTGCAAATAATTCATCACATTTAATTATGATTGCAAATTAAAATTACGAATAGTTCATTTGTACCGGAATTTGACGTGGATCAATATACACACTCATAAATCCCAAACTTCATTATTTCACCTATTGAAAAGCCAACTATGATTGTCATATAAGAAAATTGAGCACAAAATAAATTATTTATAAACTTAATTTATATATATATATAAACAGAAATCACTCTAAATTTGGAAAACATTAAATTTTCTTACAAAAAATTATTGCTAAATCGGGAGACGTATCTATAAAAAAAAATTATAATACTCACTCGTTCCCAAAGAAAGCGTGCATGTTTACTTATTTTCACGTGTTTTTTGCAATTGAGTTTTTTTATTAGTATTTGAAATGATAAAATAATTTTTAAAGATGCATGCAATAGATGAGAGATAGATCTATAATACCCCTCTTTAAAAATCACTTTATCATTTGAAATATTAATAAACAACTCGCTTATAAAAACTCGATAATAAAGGTGGTGTGCACGTTTTTCCTGGACGGAGGTTGTAGTTAATAACAATATACTCGGAAATTGCGATTTATTTCTAATTATTTAAAATATTAAATTAAATTATAATTAAACTAAATATTGGGATTTTATTTGTAAATCATTAAAAAAAAGTTATGGTATGTACTTTTTTTTTCCTCAAAAATGTACACAAAAGAAAAGGGGAAGACGAAAGTAGAAAAAAAGGGTTTTCTTTGCAAAGCTTAAACCCTAGAACTGAAATCTCTTTTAAGCATCCTTTCTCTTTGAGCCAAAACCCTATTTGAACAATTCTTGACTTCTCTATCGTCATTCTCCACTTAATTCGCCATGTACAGAGTTGCTACGGCTGCTGTTGCTTCATCACTAAGGTTAGGCATTGGCAGAATTAGTTAATAACTCTTGGCTCAGTCATCTTTTCTCTTTGATGATTAGTTGAATTCTGTCCCATTTTATCATGTGTTTTCTCATAGTTTCTTTGACTCTGAGTCTTCAATGGGTTAGGAATCTAAACTTAGAATCTCATCAGCATAAGAAGCTTAATAATTGGTGCTTGAACAGAGAGAGAGGCGAGTGAGAGTAAACCGGCGGGTGACTGTGTGGCAGAGGGAAGACGGGGGAGCTATGAAAGGTATAATACAATGGTGGAGGGGTGGGCCCGGTTTTTAGAAACGGGAGGTTCAACCCCGATTCGTTTACTGTGTTTGTTAGAACCGAAACACCAGTAGATGCTCCAACAGCTTCCCCATCTTCGAGAAACAAGCAAAATCAATTATTACATCTGTTTGATCATAATTCTAAGAAAATAAACCTAGTTCGAAACTATCAGAAACAAGTATAGAATCTCTCCACAAATTGAATTGAATTTCAAAGTTTCAAACATAGGGCACAAAGCTGAATCCATTGTAAAACTAATGTTTAAGCCACGATAGAGCAGGCTCATTACAGTTAGGAAATATCTTATCTTGATCTCCAAAAAATCTTGAATATATCTCATATATTCATCTTTTCATGGGTATTTTTCCACAAAAATTCCACATCCCAATTTACCTAAAATTTAGAAAATAATAAGTAAGAGATTTGCAAGATTGGATCTTTCTTGAATTTATGAGATATTCTTATATTCCAAGAATACATATCTTTTTCCATAAAATCTTTTATAGAAAATTAAGAAAAATTTTCTTCATTCTTATTCCCCTAATTTTTTAAAAATACAATTAAAGAAGTCAAGTGGAAGATTTCTTGAATTTATTGGATAATCTTGTATTCCCAGAATACTTATCTCATTTCCATAAAATCTTTTCAAGAAAATCCTTCTCCCTCTTTTCTTTAATAATTTCGAAAAAATCAAGGAAAAATGGCAACAAAATATTTAATTTATTTTATACATCTTTTCATTTAATGGACTTTAATGGGGCTATTTGAGGGGCCTTTAGGAGAAGTAAGATGGACCTCCCAATGAGCTTCTGAATTCCAATATCGAGCCACAATATAATTCAGCTCATTAATATTAATTAATTCCACAATATAATTAATATTGCACTATCCATCTCAACCCATATTACGGTAATATGGCTCCCGCTTATTATTTCTTTGTGTTTAAAATTATTTTATCCATTAATTAATTAAGCCACTGAAAAGCTTTATATTAATTAATATCTTTATCCTTGGAGTAAGGACAACTCAACATTATTATCCATACCAGAAAATTAATTTCACTTGCAAGATTTAGTATGATAATTAATATTATTGCCCAAGATATAGGGTATTAATTTAGTAACTGTATTAATTTAGTAACTGTCATGTAATTAATATTATTGCCCAAGATATAGGGTATCGAAGTCGTAGTGATTCTCTTCCCATTATAAGTCAAAGCAATAATTACTAATCGCACACAGTCCTTATTAAGTGACAGAGATTAAGAAATCAACAACCATCGAGGTCTAACTCTTCATCCCATAAGTATATGCGAATGAGTTTATCCTCTCTCGTAGGTTAAAAGCCGTAGATCAAATCTGTTAGTGTAATCTCTTGGTCGAGACAAGTCGATCTGAGTCTTCTACGTCAACTTCTACCAATAGATTGTTAGGATCTATCTAAGTTGTGAAAGCAGCACTTGTTTACTAAGGATTTGTTAACATGATATTCTCATGATCCCAGTATCACCACGTTAACTACAATGTAACCGTGTTATTCATGAGCAGGTTTGCAATAAATATATATAACATTCAATCATATTTAAAGCAGCGGTGATAAATAATTTATTTCAGTAAATAAGTGTTTAATACATATGTTATATAAAGTAAAAACATATTTTCAATTATACTTTTTAAACATTGAATCGAGATAAATTTGCTAGGAAAATTCTAATTTAGATATATAGGGAGATTCAACTTAAATCTTAAAGCTAACTTTGATTAGGAAATAAAATCATAATCTTGTAAATTAAATCCCATAGATTTAATTCTCATATACATAAATCTACATTGTTTAATTTTAGTATATATATCAAATCTCTCTACGGATTTGATTCCATGTATATCAAATCCCATAATAATATTCCATATATTATTATTGGGAATCATATTTAATTAAATCTAATTTAATTAAATAGTAATAATAATTAATTCTAAATATAATTATAATTATATTCTCCATAAATTAAATATTAATATCCAATAGTATAATATATATTTAATCAACCAACTATAATTAGTAAACAATTCTTACTTGTTGTGTGACGTAGACCCTCATATATCGGCGATTACAATAAACTAATGTCTTAATTTAACCTGCATAATAAATCGACATTCTCAATATATGGAGGTACTTTGTGAGGAAAATGTCTTATTCGCGAAGCTGAAACATTAGGCTATTACGATAACTTCCTTTCATTCGCGAATCTTTCGATTAAATCTTGAAGCTTGATGAAATTAATATTGAATAATTTAATCCTCTTGGTTCTTGCCCGTGGATGCCACGGGCCTTGTTTTGATTTTTTTTTTAATTTGGTTAAATGTCGACCATTTTATTTTTTTCCATTGAGTATAATGACATAAATAATAAAATATTTGTATACACATGACAAATCTTTCTAATTTCGTATATTCTTTTTTTCTAATTAAATATATTTAATACATATGCAATGTGTAGTATTAAATAAGTAGAACTCATTTAAATAACACTACTAAAAATACAAAATTTATTAATAATAATTAATATAAAAGCACAATCAAAATTAGATTAGTTGTTCATATTCTAAGTTAGAGAATGTACTGTGATAATAACATTACTAATTATAAATTTAAATTTATAGTTATAGTTTAATAAAATAATTTTATATTTTTATAGAATAAAAAATTGAAAAGTAATATTAATGTACAAAACTCAAATGTCTCAATCTTGTGCATACATGATACAACCACACATAAACATTAGGCGGGAACAATTTAAAAAAAACAGAAGTGTAAAATTCTTCCTATTTAATTATTTCATCTCGAAAATATGCTAAACACATGTATATCAAAAAATGTGCACACAATACACAATTTCAAATAAGCTCAATGTTTCAACTAAATGAAGTCCAACAGAGTGATAATTCTGATGCCAAAAGAAGAAAAGAAAAAAAATTCTGACAGAGTTTGCCACATATATCCAAATCTTAACTCTTTTAAAATATAAATTCAACTTGAATCAAAAGAAACATCAATGTAGGCTTAAAAAACACTTGATGGTCTTCGAAATACTCCACAAAAGGGTCGATATTAATAAAAAAAATTCAGAAAATAAATCTTTCAAAAAGGATAAGTTAGACGATTAACTGAAATTCTAAAATTTTAAAGAGGCTAGCGGCGATAACATATATTTCAACTTGAAATTCTTCTAGTCCCTTTTCCTGCACAAAAAAGAGATGTAAATTTAACACCTAGAAGAATTAGTTTATTTTCCTGCACAAAAAGAGAGACATAGTTATACTTTCAATTTTTTGGTATTTGAGCACTTTATTTCCTTCAATCTCAAAATCAATGGAAATCAAATTTATAGGCAGTGATTGTATTTGGATTGTTGGAAATTGAAGGATTAGCTTCTCTGAGAAGCCAAATAGCGTTTAATGACACATTATCATATACATAAACAACTAATACGAAGCAACTAATACCTTTTAGTAACAAAACTAATACCATTTAAAATGCAAGGTGCAACAAATGCACTTAAGTATTTGACAGAGCTTTATGATGTGTAGTAAATTGAAATGTGTTTTGGACAGTGTGGAAGGCTTTCGAGGACATATTTTTGTCATTCACGTTGTTGCAGATATATATCCATCATACGTATTGGAATTTCATACTGATTATAAGCCAATTTTAGCAACACCGAAAAATCACACACAATCAAACAAAAAAATTTAGACTTGAGAAATAATAAATGTTGTAATTGTTTAGATTGTAGAAAGAATTTCGCAAGTAGTATATCTTCAATATTGCCATTTTTCATACATAGGAATGCATTTTTTTTCTCCCGGCTTTTGCTGGAAACAGATGATAGCAAAATGATCCCACCATATAGTCAATATCAGAATGAATGCATAATCAATGTACAACAAAATAAATTAAAAACAGACATAACTCAATGAAATTTAAGAATCAAAACCCAGAAAACTAATAGTGAGAATCGATATCATAAAGTATCATAATCATAAAATATAACTTAGATTACCATCACACGCTACAATATCTATTGAAACTATCATAATAACCTTATGCATATGCAAATAGAAGATCATAGCATATCACTGCTTTTTATGCACAACTGCATCCTGCTCGCAATAAACTCATCTAATACCATTACAAAATACAATCTCAGTGGAAACACTTTCACAAAAAGAATCTTATTCTGACACACAACCATATCCAAATAATAATATTGATTGCAAAAGTGAAACTATAATACTTAATTTACATCACCCAAGATATTTATAAATAAAGCAAGGAAAAATCTAGCACAAATGGTTTCCCAACAATTGCACCCAAAATGCAGAAAGCTAAAAACTTTCCAAAATTGAGTAATAGAAACCCTGATTTGACGATTTCATTGGGAAAATAAAAAATCTAAAAAAGACGCACCTGAAACTGAAAAAACCCCAAATAAAGATGACTTGCATAATGAATTCAAAACTGATCCAAAATTATGGAAGAAGAAGACGTAGCTAAGTAAACCTGCAAATAGAGAAATTGAAAAAATCAATTAAAACCACAATAGCAGTAGAACTCGATGACATTAACACCTGTAGTGATCTAAACTGAAATTAACTAATGAACATGCGTTATAATTTTGAATATCTCCCACAACCCGCGTAGGACATTCTAGATAGGTAGAAGTCTCGCCATCAAACAGACTAAATAACTTGCTAGACCTTTACATATAGCTCCATCCTTTTATTTATTATGATTCTCAAGCTCTATTTCCTAGGAAATTTTATTTTGCCAATTTCGAATGGAGATTTTTTGGACCTAGGCGAAAATCTACAACCATGATCATTTAGAAAGCACAACTTATATGTCAACATCTTTTTTCTACCGATATGAGCAATACAAAGTTATGTTCAAGAAATAAAAACATTTTTCATCCAAGGGTCTGATGTATCTTTAAATCATTCCACTCATATCATTTTCATCATATGTATAAAGCCTGTTTGAGTTTCCATCAAGAATTGTTATTTCTCACCTCTTTAAATTCATAAATTCTGGAACCTAAATAATAGAGTAAATTTAACTTTGAAAATTGAAGAGGATAGCTGCATCATTGTAAGATTATGGGACTTAACTGAAAAAAAATATTGTATGGGACTAAAATGCAAACACCAAATAGATTAGGGCCCAATTTTGCAACTTACAGCTCAAAAAGATAATCTTAATATGACAAACACTGGTTTTGCCGTCTTAACAGTCAATCAACAACAAAAATATTAATTAAATTTTGGTAAGAGCTTTGATTAAAATAACATAAAGAAACTTGAAATGATAATCATTTAGACAATATTAGAATTGCCTTACATTCACCAAATTATTACAGGCATTATTAACTTATTGAAAATGTTGTCGAAGAAAAAAAACACTATTGACTCAACATGCTACATGAACACAACATTAATTATTTAGAGCGACAATACCTGAAGTCGTGTTAATTTCTTAAACCCCATTTGAAAATTTTTCTCAGCCACGACAGCTGTACGTGAAACAATGAAATAAATATTAAGCCTTACTCTAATAACTCAATTCACAATGAAAAGTATATACATTAGGGAAATCCATAAAAATAGAAATTATGGTTTAAGAAAAGAAACCAGATCAAACACAACCTAGCCGAGTTCTTTGTGGTTTAGAAGCTTTTTTCTGGTAGTCTGCAATCATCGACCTCTGTGACCACTCTCTCCTTTTCCTATCTTTTTTTTTTCTTCCAAAGACATCTCAAACATTCAGGTTGAATAATTTCCACATGCAAAGCAAAACGTTGGATGAAAATTTCTCGAATTGAAGGGAATAGATAGGCATTACATAAGAAAAAATTAGTAAACCATAAGGGAAAACAGATTGAAAAAGGAAAAATATGGTGTGAATCGGAATAAAACCACAATATCTAGATTAGAAGAAAATACCTGTAACACATCTGAGGTTAATCTCCAAACAATTTCAGATCATTAAATCTGAAAAATCTAAAACCTCCACAAATATGTTAACAATTTTTGCCTATCAAAATGTAGGGAAAAATTAGAAAAGAGAATGCTGTCAAAAACTGGAATAAAGCGCCAGAATGAAGGTTGAGAGAAGAAGAGAGCAGAATGAATTCAAACAGTCAAAAAATCAAAAGCGTTAATATTGAAAAATCAGAACACAGAGACCAAAAGCGGATCTATCCGTTCACCTCTCTTAATTAACATCGAACAAAGAACGAAGGAGAGGATAAATTTCTACATCTCTTAGAAGCGAAAGAGTCTTCTTGAGCATCTCTTAAGCCTCCCTCCGTATATTTTAACAGTTAGATCATATTCCTGCACCAGTTTAATTCTATGAATACTACAACTTTTTCAGAAGTGTATATGCCATTTTATTGCAATATGGTTGTGCCAAAAAATCACCTTCATCATCTACTTCCCTGTATTTCCATATTTCATGTGAAGAATATGATTTCAATGCTGGAAACAACAATATAGTACCTGGAAAAGGTTGGATGCTGCATTAACATTACCCCTCCTTCAGCTTTCCATAGTCATATCATGATTAATCTTTCTTATCATAAATTAATGCCAATAGATAAAGTAAAATATCTTCTAGGTCGAAAATTAGGCAGAATATTTAGTGAGATTATAATCAAACTTATAATAACATAATTTAGAAGACGAAAAATAAGAACAAAAGACATTCACCTGCAAATTTCATGGAGATATCCTTTGAGATTGGGAACGTGCGATGACTTCTTGAGAGGCTTATTCCTAGGCCAATCTGGGGCACAAAAAAATTACAAAAATTCAGAAAATATTATTAATCTCGTTGAATCATTGCATATCTGTTGAAACAACCAAATAAAATAAAATCGAATCAACAATGTCATGAGGCAACTCACAAAATGACATAATTATTTAGGTAATGTGTCTCGCCTAATCCCACAATAAACCAAACAAATAATCATTAATATTTCCAGAATAGATATATGGAAGGACACAAATTGCTAAAGACACAGAGAACATACTATAATACACGAAAAACAATAAATAAAAAATACCTTTTCATTTGCATAATAAAGCAAAAAATGAACATATGTTGGCATAAAACAATGTTCTCTTAAGTATTCAAATCTTCTACAAACCCAATTGCTAAGAACAAAATGACCATATGTGGTATACCATATAACGTTTGTGAAAACTTCGTAAACATTTAATAGAAAAACAATATAGCGGTCTTACCAGCAGCATCAAGACCTACCATAAGAATCTGGATCTCCTTCTTATAAAGAGTCGGCTGAAAACCTTGGTGAAAACATTTTTTTTTCTGCACATTGTAATAATTCAGGACTCAGCTTTCTAAATTTGAGAGAATCAAACCATCAATTTGTCTATTGTAGTTTATTTCTTTTTTTAATTTAAATTATCAAAAGACAATAACTTAGTGTTGGAAACAATTATGGATTTGGTGTTTTTCAAGTAAAGAGCTTCTACTTAAATTAGTCATCTAGAATCATCAACCTAAAGGCTGAAGGGGGAAGGCAGGAGGGGTATGACTTTCACTGGTTTCCGGTTGCTTAGCACACACTTTGCAAACATCATATAATTTATCACATAATTTTATACAATTGTGAGGACAGAAATTCAAAACCAGATTTTTCACCCCCTCTTTTTTGTTTCAACTAAATTACAAATGCTATCATTCCCATATCCAACTCATATACTCCCTATTTCAATAAGTCACAAAAGTCTTATATTTTTAACTGTATATAGAAATAGAATTCGTTCGATTTAGAAAAAAAAAAAAAAAAAACCAGGGCCTCTTTCTTCTTTCTTCACCCAAAAGTCAAGCCGATCAAGCTTCATCCAAAGTTACAAAAATAGGGTTTAAGAAGTTATAGGAAAAGATTAGGGTTTTAAGAAAAAGCAAAACCAGATGGAACGCGACCTTCAAGTTCTCGAAACTTTTTTTCGGTAGTCCACCAATCGACCATAGCAAACCTAATGGACTTAACCCGCGGCAGCCTTCTCGCCACATGCTCTGAGTTGAGCGAATTTCCATATGCGACCATTTGTTTTGCTTCCTCTGCGGCTGCGATACGTTAAACCTAGGTTCTATTTTCACAGATTATTAAGACTATTCACATTACACGTCAGATATTTTTACAATATAACACATGGCGGAAGACATTTGACTCATTCTGACACATGTCGCAAGGAGCTGAATTGAAATCGACATATAAAAGAGAGAAGACAAGACTCTCCTATTATATATAATAAAGATTATCCATAATCACTAGTCTGTCAAAGATTCTAAGGCCACATGAAAACGAAGTTACAAGACGACCAACGACTTAGATCCAATTATATGCAGAAACGAAGATTCT